>AOTG01000098.1:0-234247 GCA_000347475.1 Penicillium paxilli ATCC 26601
CTCTGCCAGTGCCACCGCCACTACCACTGAGAGCGAGACTACTAAGAGCACTGCCGAGTCTACTGCCTCCGCCTCTACCTCTACATCTGACAGCACTGCCGTCGTCACTTCTACTTCCACCGCCACTGTCTCTTCTCCTACCACCGTCATTGTGACTTCCACCGCCTCTGGCAAGCCTCGCAGCAGCCCCGTCGCTTCCCCTCACACTACCCCCGCCGCCTCTGTTGCTCCCGGTGGTTCCACTGGTAGCCACCACGGTCTGAGTGGCAGCAACGGTAGCGGTGATGGCAGCGGCTCTGGCGATGCCCAGTCTACTTCCGCTTTCAACGGTGCCGGTTCCTTGACTGGTTCCCTTGCTGCCGTCGCTGGTGTTGCCCTTGGCGCTGTTGCTCTCATCTAAGCGATAACCGCGGGAGCCGACCTGGACTCGGAGTCCAACTGTTTGATATCCCTGTACAGCAACCAACTTAATGTATATTTTACCTGAACGTTGCAATGTGACAAGAAGCGTCCTGCTCTTTTTCGATACCATTATTCCAGCCCTTGATCACCACTCTTAGCCTCTTCATTGAACTGTAGACATTCTTAGTGTCACTGCCACGATCATCATGGAAACCGTTATGCATCTCGTATCTCCAGCCCACAACAAATCCAAATCATCCTTCACCAATTCAAATTCGCCTGTCACTGCCTATCACCATTCCTGTTCTTTTCATAGAAACCAAGCCGATCCCGCACTGCTTGCCTGATTCATCCTAGCTCGGACCCAATTATCGTCAATCCTGTAATTCCATTGGCTACATTCACAAAAAGCAGACCCCACTGGGGCTGGGGCTAGGACATCATAGTTGGGGGCCGAATTTTCGTTCCCCATTGCTTATTTTTCTTTAATTTCTTCAGCTTTTCCGTTTTCTATTATTTCAATATTTTTTTTTCTCCCTCGAAGGATTTGATTGTGTTTCTGTTTTATACCCGAGCACTAGCACTAGCTGTTATTTGAGAGTTCCAGTGCTGGATAGTGTTGTTGTTGGCTGTTTAGAACCAAATCAATCAAGTACTACAAAGTTGGAACTCCAATCGCGAACAATACCCCTCATCGCAAGACACATCATCAAGTCGCGGGGGCCAGAAAAAAGCACACCGCACCTTGAAGTTTGAACTGCAATTTTCGCTCAAACGACGCGCGCCTTTGAAAGCATTTCACAGAACAAAAAGACACCGTGACCATGTCGGACCAAAAATCAGGAACGAATCCCTTCAACGATCTGGATCTCCACTATGCAGAAACAGAGCGCGAAAACGGCGGACTCCCAGCTTATTCCAGCGTCGTCAACGAGTCCAACTCCAACTCTGCAGTCCAAGCCCCAGCACCATTGTCACTCAGCGACTCCAAGAAATCACACACTCAGATGGTTGATGGAGTTGATTACTCTTCTTTGCCTGAAGTTGTTCCTGGCCCCGAAGATTTTCCTGAAGTTGTTGGACAGAGCTCGGGGTCGCAGTCATTTAATGCCAGTGGTAGTGGTAAAGGAGCTGCTCCTCCTGGTAGTGGAAGTGGCTCACCGAGTGCCTGGCCGATGTCGCCTGATGAGTTTGGAAAAGATATCAAGTCGAGTCACGGTGCGGATCGATCAGTTACTCCGAATCAATATGGAGGAGCAGGCCCAAATCAAGCACAGGGCCAAGCGCCTTGGCAAATGCAACAGAACCAATATGGTCAAGGTCAAGGTCAAGGTCCTAGTCCGCCGCCGGGACAGGGAGGTCCTTGGCCACAGGGTCCTGATCAGTATGGCATGCCTCCGAACCAGGCACCGCCCCCAGGCCCGTGGCCTCAGGGACCTGAGCATTATGGGAATGGACCAAACCAAGCACCTGGAGCTGGTCCTTGGGCGCCTATGGGACCTGATCAATACGGCAGCGGTCCGAACCCAGGGCAAGGACAAGGACAAGCGCCACCACCTGGGCCTTGGATGGGCCCTGATCAATATGGAAATGGAAATGGATATCCACCTCAGACACAAGGACAAGGACAAGGTCCCTGGCAACAAGGACCCGATCAATACGGAATGGGACCTACACCACCACCCGGCTCAGGACCATGGCCACAAATGGGTCCAGGACCTGGCCCCGACATGAACTTCCAACCCGACGGCACACCTATGCAAATGCAAATGCCCATGCAAATGCAAACGCAAATGCCTCTCCCGCAAGACCGAATAATCGCCATCCCAGCCGTCGACTCAGCGCCCGGCTCCCCATTACTCCGCGCCTACATCCCAATGCTAAACAACTACAACATCCCCCCAGGCCCCTTCTTCAAATTCCTCGACTCCCTCAACGAAGTAATCGTCAGCAGCCCGCCCATGCAAGTCCTCGACGTAACAGGGGGGATCCTAAAATCCGTGCCCATCCTGTTCCCGCTACACTGGATCGGATCAGCATTTACAGGCCTCGCAAACATGAACCATAAAGAAGCGTCAAAGGGTAAATCCGACCTTGCGATCAAGGCCGCCAATAAGGAATTTTTCGCTAGTCATGGTCTTAAAGCTGAACTCGCGAATCTGGACGCGTTAGCGTATATTGCGAAAATACCTATCTTGGACGCCCAGGGGAAAATTGATAAAAAGTGTCCCCTTATAAGAGAGATGGCGGCGCTTTCGAGGAAGAGCGATGGGGCGGCGAAGAGTGCTGAGGAGGCTCCGGGGCAGGTGGACGTTCAGGTTCAACGGTTGGCCCTCTTCAGGCCTTGGATTGCGGATGCTGAGCTTGATGTTAAACCGTGGGGTGCGAAGAGTAAGATGACGAGGTTTAATTCGGCGCTTAAAAAGTATAATGGGCCGAGGCGGGATAGGGATTATAAACCTGAGGCGGAGGAGAAGGATAGGTTTCGGAAGTCGCTTTGGTTGGTTATTCGGGAGGTTGATCGTGCTTAGTTTAGTACTAAGGTACTAACTAGTAGTAGTATTGATAGTATGAGGGTATCATGGTGTTGGGCTGGGCCTTTTACTTGAAGTAATGAGATTGAAATTGCATGTTAGACGGTATCTATACGCAACTAGCATTGTCCATGGATTGCAGTAGGGTCTGAATACTTGTAAGCGGCCAGACACAAGGAAAAGAAACGTAGATTATTTCCAACTGTTATTGAGATCGTGCTAACTCCAACTCAAGCTCGACAACTTGAAGTGCAGGTGTAGGTGTAGTAGGTAGGTAGGTGTAAATCGGAGACATCGTAAATGGTAAGCCCAACGCTGAGAACTAATTAAACAAAGGAGACTGATAATAAAAATCATCCCCAGCCTCCGTCGACATCGACTCTTCTAGCATATAAGAGATAATCCTATACATCAAGTTAGCTTAGCTTCAAATATACCCAGCCCTGGATAAGATGCCAGTCATAGTCCGGTGATCAGGAACACATACGCCTCAGCTCGACGAGCACCCTCATACTCCTCAAACTCCCAGGGTCCCCGAAAAACATGCATAGTCGGGTAACCCGGGATTCTAAAGTCCTTACACAGTTCCTCTTCCATTGTGCAGTCTATCTTGACGAGCGGGATATCTTCCTCTTTCAGGACCGTTGCGGCTTTTTCAAAGTGAGGGGTTAACCGTTTCGAGTAGCGGCACCAGGGGGCGTAGAAGTTGGCTAGGACTAGTGGGTGGGTTTCCATGAAGGTGTAGAATGTGTCTTGGGTCAATGAGACGACGTCGGATTGTGGCTCTGCGGGTTCGACGGTGGTACTGGTGCCGAAGAGAGTTGAACTTGCGGCTCCGAGTAGGCCTAGAATTAGGTATGGGGTGGACTTGAACGGTCGCATGATGTCACGAGGTACAGTACACTGTGGTATGGGATGATGTGGAGGAGGACTAAAAGGCGGGCCGGATATTAGTCTTGTGTGAGTTTTGAGGGTTTGTGGTGGTCAGGTAGATGGGGGGTTCCACCAGGTCTTGTATGCTGATGTTGTGGAAGGAGGTTGTAAGATGGATGATGTGGTGACGATGGAACTTGAAGGCGGCTGAGTTCGGGCTGGGCATTGGCATGACAGCCTCGCCACTTTAGTATATCGGGCGCATTCAAGTTCCCCGCAAAACTTGCCATGAACTACCTACTCATAGTATGATAGTCTGGTTAGATTAGCGGTTATTCAGATATTGTATTATTCTGTTGGAAGTCACAGTCTCTTGTTGTCTTCAATTTGCTTCAGAACTGGTACTTCTTGGCATTATTCTGCCTTGGTCACCTAGTTACCTTCAGTATACCTAGTACATAGTTAGATAAAGGCAGAACACAGATTCAGCCTTGTAGTAACAAGTTGATTCAAAAATATGAAATTTCTTTATCCAGGTAATATTTCAAATTAAAGCCGTCAACAAGGTTCAAGTTGTTTCTGCAACCTTCTGTGTGTCAATTCATGTACCTGTTGCTTAGCTAGGTAGTGGCAGTCTAGTATCGCAACACTTGTGAGCTATAATTTCTCTCTCAGTTGTTATTTTAGTCTGATATCTTTGATATAATGAAGCATCTCGAAATTGTATGACAAGTGCCTTCAATTTTCAGTGAGGCTCTGTTATTCTCAAAGTTGCTTGAACAGGTTGCACTGGCATGGCTGACTCTGACTCACTGGATGCAGGGGTATAGATGGTGCGACTCGAACGAGAGGGCAGGAGGATGGTCTTATTCGATAATAGCCCCAGAGATATCTACTAGTAGTAGTATTCGGCATCTAGCATCCGAGATGATAGGTACCAATGTACTCTATACTCTATACTCCGTACTGGTACATGATCTCGTGCAGCGGGCAGAGACGGGGCAGACCGAAGGAGATCTGGACTTGAAGTTGAATACGCCGATACGCACAGCTCATCCCCGAGCACCGAAAGGCCCCACGTTTAAACCCGACTCTAGTACACTAAGTACCCCGCTGGTGCTGGTGTGGATAAAGAATTAAGTCTGGAGCTGTTCTCCAGTTTTTAAGAGTGTCCAAGTATTGCTAGGTACTACACAAGTACTCCGTATACCGAGAGAACAACAAAACTGTACACTACTAGCTAGTAGTATCTGTTAGTGTCTGTCTAAACCGATACTAGGGATGCTAGTGCTGGTAATAACAGAATCTTCCATGTAGGTTGAGTGAGGCTTAAGGCTGCAAACACTTGAACTTGAATCCTTCAGTCTCACCTTCACCCTGAAAATGCGGCAAGACCCGCTTTATCGCTTTAGCCTCGTTCTGTGCCGTCCGTTCTCAACATCTGCTGACTATCCTTCTCGTATTCCACCAAACAGAGAAGCTCTTGGCTTGCTTTCCTTAATTCCACGGAGAGTCCATGCATCGAAACTTTGCATAAGCTCTTTGCACAACTACACAATTTACTATCCTCTGCCCTTTCGGAGACACCCGAGTAGTATCCGATGCACAACTCTTATAATAATGTAGCTGCGGGGATAGTCTAGGATAGTCTATGCCAGTGTTAGTGTGTTAGTGGATCCTAAAGGACTTTCGGTCTAAAATCCGAGATCTTGCATTTCTTTAGCTTGAGGAAGGTACGTCTCGCTGTTCACCCACTTCCACTCGCTCCTTCTTCTTCTTCTTTTTCTTCTTCTTTTCTCTCCCCTTCTCTCCCTCTCTCTCTTTTCTCTCGAATTCTCGTGGTGCTCCGACAATTTATCACTACCGCAAGGTAGTCCCTCTCCGATGGAAAAACACGGTACCTATACCTACCCACAGTCTCTCGATCAATACTCCGGGCTACCCCAACGCAGGTTCTAACATCGAGTCACACAGGAACGCCATCTGTGGATGGTTCCACTCCCGCAGCGAGCAATACGGAATTTCACACGATCGACGACGAAAAAGGCTCATTCCATGGACAGAAAGACCTTGAAGCAGGACTGCCCATAAATAACGAGATCACAATAAAGAACGATGAAGCTTCTCGAGATCCAAACATTGTCGATTGGGACGGTCCAGATGATCCTGAAAACCCACTCAATTGGACAAAGAAGCAGAAGGTCAGCGCGACTGTTTCTATCGCATTGATCACTTTCCTCACGTAAGTACCTAGGTAACACATCGCGATGTGTCTTTCATACAATATTACGATTGTCCACATTTCTCACATTGTGTCTGCTCTTGATAGTCCCCTCGGCTCGTCCATGTTCGCCCCAGGTGTCGGTCAACTCGTTGCTGATTTCAAAATAACAAACATTGAACTTTCATCGTTTGTGGTGTCTGTTTATCTTCTTGGATACTGCTTCGGGCCGTTATTGATTGCGCCGATCTCGGAGATGTATGGCCGGCGTTGGGTGAGTTCAAATGTTTTATTCTGATTGCGCTGGAACAATTGTCCTGACTCGGCCTCGCATAGGTCTACAACGTCTGCAACATCTTGTATGTTGTATGGACAATTGCCTGCGCCGTTGCACCCGACATCGGCAGCTTGACTGCTTTTCGCTTCTTCGCCGGCTGTGTGGGTAGCTGTCCTTTGACAATTGGCGCGGGTTCAATTGCGGACATGTTCGTCCAAGAGAAAAGAGGCGCTGCTATGGCGGGCTGGGCTATTGGTCCTCTAATTGGACCTGTTGTTGGGCCTATTGGTATGTTTCTTGATCCCACTACTAACACCTCTAGTATCATCCTGGCTGACCAAAGACACAGCGGGTGGATATCTCGCTCAAGCGAAAGGCTGGAGATGGACATTCTGGGTTTTGGCTATGGCTGTAAGTGCACCTCCACTCGAAAGCATCATCATGTTTCGCATTTTGTCCTCCTCATTCTAACTTATCTCTAGAGCGGAGCTGTGGCTATCAGTTCACTCTTGACCATCAAAGAATCTTACGCCCCAACGCTCCTGGCTCGCAAAACGAAAAGACTGCAGAAGGAAACCGGGAACATGAATCTGCGCTCCGCCCTCGACACTGGTCGATCTCCCCGAGATCTGTTCCTTTTCTCAATCATTCGACCCACAAAGATGCTATTCCTCTCGCCAATCGTCTTCTTGCTCTCGCTATATGTCGGCGTTATTTACGGGTACCTTTATCTGCTCTTCACCACAATCAGCGACGTCTTCGAGAGTCAATATCATTTCTCGCAAGGATCTGTGGGTCTCGCATACCTAGGAATCGGCATCGGGTCCATGGTCGGCCTCGTCGCTTTGGGTGGGACTTCGGACCGTTTACTGAAATATCTCACTGCGAAAAACGGAGTGAGCAAGCCTGAATATCGCCTTCCTCCCATGATTCCAGGATCGTTATTCGTTCCCGCTTCTCTGTTCATGTATGGCTGGACTGCATACTACAAGACGCACTGGATTGTGCCAATCATTGGAACCTCTTTCCTTGGAGTGGGAATGCTGATCTCTTTCGTAAGTTCAATCAAACTTTCATACTGGTGTTGTACTAGTACGATACTATATCCACTGGCATGGCTAATATTTGAACCCGGATTACCTACTAGATGACCGTCAGTACGTATCTGGTCGATGCATTCCCCGTTTACGCAGCCAGCGCTATAGCCGCAAACACGGTTTTCCGGTCTCTAGCAGGCTGTCTACTCCCACTTGCCGGACCGAAGATGTACGAGAAGTTGAACCTGGGATGGGGAAACTCCCTGCTGGGTTTCATTGCTTTGGCTTTGTGTCCGCTGCCGGTTATCTTCTATCTATATGGCGAGCGAATCCGAACGAGTAAGAGGTTCCAGATTCAGCTTTAGAAGGTTGGGATGGATATAGGACTGCTGTTCTTCAAACGCGTGCTTGGTGCAGCGAAGTCTATAAAAATCACTTTTCTTGCTTTTTCCGTGATGTGATACGGGTGACATGACTTTCATAGGAAGAGGCTTCATAGTATATTGTTCTGCTTGGCGTGTAAATGGCGTGCAAATCAGGTCCTATGGGATAACGAGTATAAATGAATCTTCACTCAATCAATTAAGAAATATAATAAATCAATTCAGTGTCTTCATGAAGAACCATGGTACTCCTCCTTTAGTAGGAGTAAGCTTGAATGTAGTTTAATGTTTTACCGCCAGCAGTACGGACGTAGCTCAAAGTGAGTCCTCAAATGGACAAAACGAGCTCGGAATACTATTACATCATAGGAGCTATCGGCGATCTGATGGTGGAGAATGAGAGTGTTAAATGTCTATAAACTTCAATAAACAGTACTACTAGTAGTATCAAATGAAAATGCCCACTGGGTGTCATTTCAAAACGAGGCTATCCCAACCCCAGACTCGGATGGAGATACACTGCTCCACTTGGACAAGAACGTCAAAGATTCAAGTTCACGAAGCCACTGCATCAATTAATTGCTGCAAAGTTGCCAGGCTTGAACTCGAACAATTTGAATTGCCCACCTGGGCATATATATGTCCTTTCTACTCACCATCCTTCTCAAGCCCAAATTCCGTATCAAGCTCAGTCCGCAACGTAAGTTCCTTCTCCACCAAAGCCGCAAGGAGAGTAACAACCCCAAAAACAATACTAACCAACCAAACCATCCGCAACGTATCCGAATACGTCTCAATAATAGTATCCCTAGTAGCCGCCTCAAACGACCCCACAAATTTTGCAGTCGCATGTTCATAAGCCTGACCCCTCGTAAACTGATCCTGAACATCAACCGGAAGTCGCACGCTCAACTGATCAAACCGATTATTGAAAATGGCCGCGGGAATCGAAACGCCCCAGATCGTTCCCAGTGATCTGATAAAAGCCCACGTTGCCGTGCTAGCTGCGACCTCCTTCTCATCGAGACCGGCCTGGACGGCTTGCAGTGTGGTTGATATTAGGAGACCCAGTCCGATGGCAGCGAGTATTTCGAGGACGATGTAGATTGCGTGGTGGGAGGATTGATTCAGGACAGCCGCGGCCGCGATCCCCACTGTTGAAATAATTGCAGCGACGATATGGATTGGTTTATACCGGCCTGTTTTCGTGACCAGTCCACCACCAACTGCTGCAAAGACTGGAAACACGATTTGGAAGGGGAGGAGTTGGACCCCCGATTTCGTGGACGAGTATCCCAACACAGATTGGAAATAGACCGGATAGAAATATATAGTCCAAAAGGCCAGAATCATGCCCGTAAACGAAACAACGAAGGAGGCTGCACTTGTTCGATTCTTGAAATGCTCAATCGGCATCACGGGGAACGCGCAGAGCCGTGGCCCACTCTGCTCCCACCAGATAAAGATTCCCAGACCCACAAAGCCCAGGACTAGTGGTGTAAGTACAGGTGCTTCGTTCCATGTATACCTGGTCCCACCGTACGTTAAAGCCCAGAGAATCGCAAACGTGGATGCGACGAGGAGCGCGTTTCCAACAAAATCAATCCTCTTCAATCTTTCGATCGTCGATAATGACTTCTTCCACTTGACTTGTAAAAAAAGGATCAGGAGTATGAGCGATAATCCACCTAGTGGTAAATTGATATAAAAGATCCACCGCCATGAGACGTGATCGGTCATTACGCCGCCGATTATGGGGCCTGTAGTCGTTCCCGCGCTGACGAAGAGAAATAGAATCCCCATGAAACTTCCTCGCTCTCGCATGGGAATTAGGTCGCAGATTATCATGTCGATTAGCATGTTTATGCCCCCCGCCCCGATTCCTTGCACGGCTCGTGCCCAGATTAGCATATCCATTGATTTGGCGCCGCCGCAGAGGCCGCTGCCTAGGAGGAAGATTAGGTTGGAGATTATTAGGGTGTAGCGGCGACCCCATAGGTCTGAGAGTTGGCCGTAAAGAGGTTGGAATGCTGCGCTGGTAATAGTAGATGAGTTAGTATTAACTAGTGCATGGTAGTATTACAAGCGTGTGTTTGAAAAGATTGGTTATACAGCTTGGATTGAAAAGTAACTCACCTTGTCAGAAAGTAGACATTAACCACCCAAATGTAATTTTCGCCTCCTTGGAGTTCGGAGACGATGGTGGGTAGAGAGGTCGAGACGATAGAACCATCCAATGCGGAGATGAGACCCGTGAAACAGAGACCGCTAAATGCCAACCAGAATGGAAGGGGGTATTTCGATTTTTTCATAGAAACTGCAGATTCACTTGGCTCAGCCTGTTCAAGTTTTCCTTCTGCCACTTTTGGAATACTAAATCGGGAATCGTCCTCCATAGTATCACTGGCAGTTGAGTGTGGACTCTGAGCGCGACTCGGAGTCATGGCCAGATTTTCTGTCGATGCCATGAGATTTGAGACTCTTGGAATGTAATCAACTTGAATACAGCAGTATGAAATAGAGCCGGAATGCAAATTGCAATTTATTTATTTGCTTGATCGGAGGTGTTGTTCATGCCTTTATAGACTTCACGTGATTCGGAGTTCCGAATTTGAGTGGAGAAAAGGACAATCTTGGAGCATAGAATTGGAAGGATTCGGTAAACCGGGCGAACATATCGTCGCCGAACCATCGGAATTCGAATTTCGGCCCCCGCTTAAGGTTCGAATTATCGGTCTCTAAAGATTTCATTACTCCTTATGTAGTATGCCTCGAAACAAAAAAGAAAACTCAGGGTGTTGAAAACTTGAAAAAAGAAAGCCCCGACTCGGAGACAACTTAATCTAGGTGCTATCCCGAAGTAAAACTTCAGCATTTCTCATAGTCTCCATAATACCCTTAGTTCCCATAATACCACCATTTTCAATCGAAAACGATCTAGGCCCATTACTCATCGTCACTTGCAAGATATTCCGAGCCGTCTCATCGACTAATCTTTCAGAAACGATATTCTGAACTGACTCAAGCATAGATTTAGAAACTTCAATCAGGATCTTTACCTGTAATCGCTGGTCGCCGTTGATGTTTAGCCCGTTGATTTTCAGATCGCGAACCATTGATGGTAATTGAAGGGGAGGATCCACGCTGTAGGCGCATTGGAGGATGTGGTATATCACTTGGAAGACCGCGTTGAAGAGAATCAATAGGTGTTTGTAGCATCTGAAGATCGTGATGATTGGTACAAGGAATACCGAAGACAAAGACAAAGACAAATCCGAGTCTGGTTCTTGCTGAGCCGAACTTGAAGACGAAGATTTATTCGGGCCCCCGGATAATTTCTCTAATAGAGCCACCCTTTCTTGGCCACGCTCTTCAGGACTTTTCAATGTTTCTCGGGGATTGGCGCTGTAGAGCTGACCAAGATCTGCTGGGGACCCTGAACCCGAATGCAAGACAGGATTCGAAGAGTTGAATTGTTCGAGGAGTTTCACGAACCGCTCAGATCCATTTAGCATCTTGGTAACGGGATTTCTATCACCTGTTCTGTCTTCGAGAACTCTGAACAGGTAACCGGTAGATTCAAGATCCGACCGAGGAAAAATGAATGGGCATGATTCTTCGCATTTCATTGCGGCGTCTGTATCTTTCTTTAAGCTGGACTCTAGCTCGATGAGTTCTTGTATGTAGCCGTTGTTGGTTGGTATTGAGGATGAGAACCCGTGTTGGCTTGGATTGATCTCGTCTTCGATGTTCATAGTACCCGGGCCGGTGCTTGTATTCAAAGTCCTGTCGGTTCCTTCGGGTTCTTGCGATACACTGTCGAGCATGGGGTCTTGGTTGTCACTTTCCAATATCGTGCAGGTTCCGTTGCTGGAATCGGATATAGTCAAGAGGTCGTTTTCATGTGTCCACTCGTTCAAGTTGCGCATATTCCCATTATTCAAGATATAATTCTCCGCGACATTATCCTTATAGTACGGTATTGTCGCGTCCTCTTTACCACTGGCATGAAATATGTCGCCAATCCAACTTGAACCAGTCCGAGTAGTAGTTGGTAGTGGCGTAGGCCACGGGTAATCCAAAGCAAAGTCCAGGTTATTGTCGAGAATTCGAGTCATTGATTCAGTAGATCTTGTTAGCGACATGCTCAAAGAGTGATTTGTGGTTGTTTCCGGTGTTTGATTCGATAGTATGGCACTAGTCCGAGTCTCACTGGCATTTCGTGAAGTTTGAGCAGACTCAAGAGGAGTTCGATGATGATCAGAGTCTATATTCTCGAAAACGAAACAACATGTTAGAAGCCGCAAATTCAAGATTGAATCATGGTGGAAACGATATTGGGAGATCAGAGCCAGAGACTCATAGCCATTGGCAACAATAGTCTCCTCGTTTGATAGTAAGGTAATCAAAGGCATGGGATGCCCCACCTGTATCTGGTCCACCCTTCTTCCGAGAAACCCTTGATCGTTGTGATCGCCCTGCGCGAGTCGAACCGCTGATGGTGCAACTAGCGTATGCTTTCAGACATCTCTGACATGCCTCGCCATTTGCGCTTGTCTGATCTCGGCTGCAGCGAAGCTTGTGAATGCGGCATCGGTCGCAGGCATAGCGACGCGAAGATATGGGCGCTGCTAGTGGAAGGCCCTCGGCTTTTCCAGGGTGATCATTCTCCATCTCTCGCCTACCGCGTCGTGAGGTAATTGAGAAAAATTACCCTTACAGAAAGACACCAACGATGCACACCGAAGAGATATACAGTAGCAAGGCCAAAAGTGAGAGTGGGCGTCATTGAAATTCAGTCCATGCTGACAGATCACTACGAGGCTGAGCTTTCACTGGCAAAGCAAAGGTGGGTCTTCAGGGGTGAGACTCAACAGTGTCTCAATCACATTCCGACACGGACTGGACTCATTTGGACACTTTTGAGGCATCAACTTGAAGTTCCTCAGACAAACTTGAAAGAGCCAATTCATTCATTGATTTCAGCCGCCAATTTAATCCAAGATACCTCCTCTGCCCATTGAGGCGGTATCTCTTCCAAAGGCTCTAACGTAGCTAAAACTAATTGTCGACCCCAATCACGAACATACCAGCGATGGCACAATAATCGCATAGCCAGTCCCCAGTGCAGATATATGATTTTTGCGAGCCAGTTCCCCTCTTTGAGTAAATCCAGAAATTGATCCGGGATGAAAAGCGGCCATGCAATGGGTCCGCCCTGGGGCCCGATCTTGGGCCAGGGTTCGACGGCGTAATTTAGTAATTCCCATGTGGCTTTGTACACAGCTTGGTGAGGTCTTTGTTCGGAGTCGATTGTGTTTTTTAAACGCTTGACTGATACCATGAGGTCCCTATTTTTTTTCTCTTTGTTAGCGCCGGTTCCTCGAGAGTTTAACATGAACATGAAAAGGCTTTGATTTGGAGGTTTGACTTACTTGTGTAGAGTGAAGAGTTTTTCGTTGACTTCATGTTTTGAAATGTTGCTTTTGATTCAAATTAGTCAATTGAAGGCTCATGTATCGCTTGTCGGCTTTTCGGAACTTACCCGTTTGGCGAAGTTTCTAGACTTTCTTCTGTATCTGGCACACAAAGCCAGCCACCTAATGCGCCATCCGCGCCAACTTCATTGAATCGATTGAAGAGCATAGAGGCACCATTGAGCAACGTTCGAACTTCCACAACCGGCGCAAACGGATCTCCCGGTTTATTCTCAGTAGATATCGAGTGAAATCCAGTCGCGAATATTATAATGAAGACGGAAGATACGAAAGCAGGTTCGTAATGCTGTAATGATAGCTCCGGTAGAATCTTGCCTAGGCCAGAGCAAGCCTGACTTTGATACCGCACAGCGGTATCTAGCCATGAAAGCCGATTATCAGCTTCCAGCGAAGCCAGATGTAATGCAGAGAGTGCGAGTAAGTTGTCCAGCAAATAAGGAAACGATGTAGCCATTTGTGGAATAGACATTGAGAGATGATATGATGAAAGTCCATCCTGGGCTAGAGTCTGATATGTTGAGGTCAGGTAATGATGCATGAGTTTCATCTCCAGCAAACGTGTTGGCATCGGAAGATCGCCGGGGGCCCGAGTACTGCTTTCGGAGCCATCTCTTTCTAATGGGGAGCCCTGAGAGCTGTCTTGGTCGCCTTGCGGAGGTGGATAGCTGCATTCTAGTCCTCGTTTTTTGCACAGCGTACATTTAGGAGCGCCTTCGTCGCACTATCATTCGAGTTAGGTGGTGATCATGAGATTTGGGGGTCGTGGACTTGAAGCCGGTGGAACGCCGGTTGGAGGACAGGAACCCTTCAATTGAGTCTGCCAGTGGAATGCTCTTCTAGTTCTTGTCTCCACAGACCGCGAGGATACTTTACCCACCTTGACATGTCTCCTTTTACATTCCAAGCAGCCCTTGCGGGACTTTGTGTGTGTGCGCCGTGATGGCATTGCGCACTGTGAGCTGCCACTGGCAGGTGCCAACCGCCAGTTATGGGGATATTTCGAGCAAGGCAAGTCACCAGATAGGAGTCAACTTGATCAGAGGAATTTCATATGCCCTCGCCATTAGATTGATAGACTAGTAGTGTACCCTAAGGTGACCTCGGTTTTGAAGATCCGCACATGATGCGACCGCGTTGTGGCTTATGTAAGTCATATATGGACCCATAAACCTTATTCGTCGATCATTTTAGCAATTTGAAGGGTTTGGGTTGATTGGAATAGTGCAGAGCTAGAAGAGAAAATTACATTTTGATTCATTAGAATGACACAGAGCTGAGAGGCTCGGGCTTGACTAAAAGGAAACTTTTTAGAAGGATTTATTGCCGTTGATAAGTAATTCAATTTTTGCATGTTCCAAGCCAAGCAGATCACTGGAAGTTTTCTCTTTAGCAGCCTGACTTTAAGAAGTTTACCTATAACTTGAATCACTCGGCGTAGTAGTATTCCAGGTTCGTCTAGTCCGATACAGTGCAGTTGCTTTAGATACTAGTAGTACTTGGCAGTATACATTAATCTGACCTGAGTCTACTGTCAGAGTTTGACCTGCCACTACTAAATATTGATTTAATCTACTGTACATCATCACCGTCGAGTTTGGTGTCTCTTGAAAACCGTTGGTGCACTCCAGGGCTGAGCGTGCTATAAGCTTATAGAAAGAAAAATTGAAACATGTTATACTACTACAATCAACTACTACTAGTAGACATGCTGGCTAAAGTATTCAATCTCAATACAGTATTCAGACCATTTTGTGTTGAAACTGATTTTTTTTTGGACTACAGTATCCGATCGAATTTTGTATTCGGAGTGCATTCGAAGCGTAGTAGTATTCCAAGCATACTGCCGGATGGAATGGGGTTAATTGTAATAGTAGCATTTGCGTACTACGCCACTGTAACGGTATAGTCTATCGCAGCAACTTGAGAACTGATAGTGATCCTTTGTCTGTTCTATACTAGTATTTTGATCTCTGTGCAAGAAATTCGAGGGGCTTTGGGGCTGGTCTGTCCATTTAATTGGCCAGGCTCGGAGTTCCGAACTCCCTCACTCGGAGATGCTCACCCGCCGGATGACGGCCCCTCCGAGTCCAGGCTGTCTGCCCCGGGCGGGACCCTAACGCTGCAGCCTAGTACTATTACTACCGGTCCCTAAGCCCTACCCCTGACGCCCGATGTTACTTTCGTTGACCCTGATCAATTCCAGGCCGAAGTTATTGGCTTTCTCTTTTCAAAATCTCACTCTCACAGAGACGATTTTCTTTCCGTCTGTTATCCTAAATCTATACAAAGAGATATCAAGGAGACGAGCTTAGCAACTACCCAGGTGATGAATCCCAAAATTTTGGGTGGTTTGCCAATTACTATTCTATCAAGATCTAAACCAGGACTCTCAAAGATCATTGCCCATGTTGACATGAACAGCCTTGATCTGCGTGTACGATTCCAGTCCAGCATGTCCCAGTTCCCGACCCACACCACTGGCCTTGAATCCACCGAATGGAATACGATGATCGCTATCTTGACTGCTATTCAACCAGACAGTTCCCGCCTCGATTTCAGCGGCAACCCGATGACCACGTCGGAGGTTAGTTGTGAAAACGGCAGCACCCAAACCATACAAGGTATCATTGGCAAATTCAATAGCATCCTCCTCTTCATCGAACGGCAAGATGCAGCCTACTGGGCCAAAGATCTCATCTTGATAGATCTTCATTGATGGCTTCACGTTGGTGAAGGTGGTTGGCTCAACATAGAAGCCCTTTCCATTCGGGAGAGGATGTTTCTCTCCACCTGTTTCAATAGTCGCGCCCTCTGACTGTCCAAGCTTGATATAGTGCAATACCCGTTCATATTGGGCACGTGTGACCTGAGGTCCTTGGAAAGTTGAAGGTTCCCACTGGCTACCGATGATCGACGCGGACCGAACACGCTCCTTGAACAGGGCGAGGAACTTGTCGTAAATGCTGCGCTGAACAAAGATCCTCGAGGTTGCTGTGCAGATCTGTCCTTGGTTTGCCATAATTCCGATATGGGCCCATTTGACAGCCTGATCTAAATCCGCATCACTGAACACAATAAGAGGGGACTTTCCACCAGTTTCAAGAAGGACTTCTTTCAGTGCGGGAGCAGCGGCTTTCATGATTTGAGCACCGGTAGTAGTCGAGCCTGTGAAAGCCAATTTGTCCACTAACGGGTGTTGAGTTAGGGCAACGCCTGCTTCTTGGCCATACCCGTTGATGATGTTCACGACGCCGGGAGGGAAACCAGCTTCTTTGATGAGTGTTGCGAGAAGTAAGATACTGAGTGGTGTCTGCTCAGCCGCCTTGATGACCACCGTGTTTCCACAGGCCAATGCCGGGCCAAGTTTCCAAGCAGCCATCGCAAGTGGGAAGTTCCATGGGATAATCTGGCCGATTACACCGTATGGCTGGCGAAGTGTGTATGCGAACTTTTCTGGGGATGTCTCGATGGTTTGACCAAAGTTCTTATCGGCCCAGCCTCCAAAGTAGCGGAATGTGCCAATCGAGTCCGGCAAATCGTCTTCCATTGCAAGCTCGTATGTTTTTCCTGTTGAATAGCAGATGTCAGTTTCGATTCTAGTATGGCATTCCGAGGACTCGATACTAACCATTGTCCCAAGCGTCAATGCTAGCGAATAGCTCTTTTCTTTCTTCGATTAATTCCGAAAGGCGCACCAGAAGCCGGCCCCTCTCAGTCGCCGACAACTTCTTCCAGGTGGGATTCTTGAACGCTACTCTGGCTGCTCGGACTGCGCGGTCAACGTCTTCGGCACTAGCAGCTTGGACGACAGCGATTTCATTTTCGGTTCTGAGAACGATAGGGACATATTAGTGGGTTGTCACATCGTTGAGTATACTTCACGTGGGGTTAATAGTGACTCACGCTGGATCTAATGTCGAGATCGTATCCCCCTTTGATCCCTTGACAAACTCATTGTTGATAAAAAGGCCGGTCGGTTGCTTGTATTTGTGGCCATTTGGCGTAACGAGGTCTAGGAAGAGGTCGGACATGATTGGGAGATAAGGGAGAGAAGTAGATGAGAGAAATAGTTGGAGATTTTGGAGTATCTACTTGTGCTGGATCCCATGTATCTTATATCAAAGACCACAAATAGCTTCCTCGGAATTGCCTTCTTGCCCGTGAACGTCTTCTGTCGCAATCAGATGCATCTGCATGAGGGAAGTGGGGAGGGGATTGACCTAAAGCAAAGTGTCCACGAAATGTCATGCGTCGTCATTTTCATCTCCGGTCGCAAGATCATTCAATTCCTTTTTGGAAATGCGGATATTCTAACGACAAAGTCCTCTCTGTAAAGGGTTGTTGCCTTCCTGTTTGTGTTAAAAGTGGGGAATCTCGCGGGAGTTTGTACCGAATCTAGTTCATTGCCTTCCTGATTGTCGATCAATCTCATTCTACGCGGCGGGGAATTGATCACGAATTGCGGAGACACTGAGAACTATGCGCAGACATGAATTGGCAAGTTGATAACATTCAAGTAGACAAAATGAGGAGTTTCATAGTCGCAAAAATGTATAAAGAGCTTCATCTTCACACGAGTTAATCTACCTCATCAGACACAATCTTCGAAGCTTCTTTCCAACAGATAAAATTCAAGTTTCATCCTCAACGCTCTTCTTCTACCTTTCTAAGTTATCAAATTCATACTTCACAAAAATGCCTACCAACTTCAAGGGAGTCCTCGCTGCACTGATCACTCCATTCACGGACGATCTTAAGCAAATCGACGAGGGCCGCCTCAAGTCTCACATCGACTTTCTTTTCAATGCTGGAATCCACGGAATCGTCCCTGGTGGCAGCACCGGAGAATTCACCACTCTGTCCACCGCCGAGCGAAAGCAACTCACAGAGTTGAGCATCAAGTATACAGCCGGTCGAGGTTCGGTGATCATTGGAGTCGGTAGCACCAGAACCGAGGAAGCAGTCGAGCTCGCAGTTCATGCAGCACAGAAGGGCGCCGATGCTGTCATGGTTGTTCCCCCATACTATGACCCGCTTAGCTACGACCAGCTTCTGGAATTCCTCAGCGAGATTCACCAGGCTTCTAAGCTTCCTATTGTCTACTACAATATCCCATCCATCAGCGGTCTCACCCTGTCGCCTGAGCAAATCGCCGGTCTGACCAAGGCCGGTGTTGAGTCTTTCAAGGATACTTCTGGTAATGCTCCAGACTTCACCGAGCTGGTCTTCGGACATGGTGACAAGATTGCTGCTATGAATGGATGGGATACTTTGACATTCTACGGCCTCGCTGCTGGTAA
Source organism: Penicillium paxilli ATCC 26601 (assembly GCA_000347475.1). NCBI lineage: Eukaryota > Fungi > Ascomycota > Eurotiomycetes > Eurotiales > Aspergillaceae > Penicillium > Penicillium paxilli. The sequence goes on from AOTG01000098.1 coordinate 18,526, forward strand.
CCAGGCTATTATCTGGGGTGCGGCGAACTTCATTCCTGAGCTGGCTGTTGAGCTTTACAATGCGATCTCTGTCCAGAATGATGTGCGCAAGGGTCGGGAGATTTGGGCTGCAATTTGGCCCATCTGCAAGTACCTCGAGCAGCAAAGTTACTCGGCGGCTGTCAAGGCTGGCGTTGAGTTGAGAGGACAGGCTACTGGAGGCTTGCGAAAGCCATTTTCCCCTCTTAAGCAGGAGCATGTTCCTGAGCTGCGACAGTTGCTTCTGAATGCTCGTGTGAAGGGTGTTTAGGGGTGATTAGAGTTAGCTGTATATAGAACTTCAATCTAAGTTGAAATGTGAACCTGCCTTCAGAATTCTTTTTTTGGTTGCTCCAGTCCAATATTGACTAGTACAATAGTAGTAGGTCGGACATGAGCAGTATGGCATGGAAATTGGCAATATCTAGTAGTAGATTGAACACCCTTCCAACCAATGTTGGGCTTAAATGTAGAGTCTCTCAAGATCGGAGTTAGAAAATAGAACGATCTGATTCATGGATGGACAGGAGATCGGAAATACATACTATCTGACAAGTACCTACCGGTCGTAGGTCGAAACCCCCGACTCCGAGTCCGAGTCAAAGTCCGAATATTGCCGGTGATTGCTTCAAAGGCGGGCAACATATGAATATTTTCAAGTTCGATAACCCAGCTTCAACAGTTCAAATCAAATTTGCGCTCTTGACTATGATTACAAGTATATAATGATTTATTAATCTGGGCATCTGACGCTATAGTTAGAAAAGAAGCAACCATTGAAGATTTTCCTTCGAATAATCCGGCCAGCTAAACGCAGTCGGACATGGTTGAGATCCCGCCAGTGGTGAATTTCCAGCTCCGCAGTAACCATCTCTAATCTTCCACACCTCCTCCATAATTCCCGCAGCAGAGCAGTATGACGAAAATCCAGATTCAAGATTTGCTTTCCGAAGCCAATCGAAAATTTCCTGTCGGTCCTTGCTAGCCGTTGCCTCGCATCCTGCAACAAACGCCGGCCACGCACTGCCTGGACCAGCCAGCGAATGTCTTTCTAGCGCAGCGTCCCAGCCCTGAAGCTCTTTAATAACATCTTTTACATGGCCCTGGAGAATGCAAGGATTCACACGCCGTACTCTTCTATAAAAGAAAATTACGAGCGCGAAATTGAGAGCCTTGAGCATGTGGCCCTTTGGGTCTCCACACGAGATCGGCAACTTGCGCGAAGTGAAAATGCAAATCATATTTTCAAGATGCAGTGATCGTCTTTGCAATGCAAGCTGCCGTTCTGCAGTGACTTTGCAGCTTCCGCTATTAATTTGGTCCAGCACGTTTGCAAGGCGGGTGGTTTGAGACAGGAGACCGAGCCATGTCTCTGACACACCATTCACAACCGAATGCATCTCCTCTTCATGTTTTCGCGAATCGACGAGATGGATATCGCCAAGATTCGCTTGTACATCCTTCGGATCGTCGATGTTGAGATAGCTATCCGATTCATTTGTCGAGATCCGAAGAAAATCATCGAGGCCTCGGTTCTGTTCGGGGACATCTGCACGCCGCTTATTCAGCCTTGTAAGCTCTTCCATATCGAGGCGTCGAGACCAGAGAGATTTGCTTGGGGCCGTGTGGGAGATTTCGTGGTGTAAAACGAGGGTGCTCTCCGTCAATATCCGCATCCAAGTGTAAGTGTAATGGAGAAGTCTCGCTCGACGTGAGACTTTCGGCTTCACCAGCCCTCGTAATAGAATCAGGTATTCCATATTTATCAGATGACACCGTGACTCTCTTTGATTATTTGATATTATCTTCACCGGATTTTGAGTCAGCTTAACGGAAAGTTCGAGTCCCATCCATTCTGGACGGCACTTACAGCAAATGTTGTTAAGCTGAGCATTGCCATGAGTTGCTCCTTGTACTTAGCTTTTTGAGGTCCCTCCAGCTCAAGCTCAAGGGATCTACTCAAATGGGCCTTCCCTTCTGCATACGCCGAGACTGCAAGTTGGTGCCAGTATTTATCAGGCCTGCCAGTGTCAAGTACAAGACTGGGACTTGTTGAAAGGTGGAATGCTGCACATGCAAATATGCCGTAAAGATTCGCTATGCTAGCATGTTTCGGAGCTTTTTGCTTCATATAAGTAATTTGATCGAGCGTGACCATGGCGTGGGGAATATTCAGAATTGTCCATGGTGACTTTCGGGTCATGGGTAGCCAAATTATTTTCGTCACGACGTGTTCGCTAAAGTGTCTCAATAGCAGAGGTCCCTCTGCAAGAATATCTGGACTCTCGGTTTGATTTTGCGACAGCACTGTCTGGAGATTGTCGAATCCCGGTTGAAGGAATGAGAATTCCGTGCTATTTGGCGGTGTTATATTGGCTGCTTGGTCTTCAAAGCCCGATGCAGGTGGTGTGAGTGTCCAGCCAGTCAAAGGGGGATCTAGATTGAAAATATCCGACCATTGTAGATAAGTGTCAAGATTTCCCAGCATCTCTTCCGCGGTGGATAATTGCGCAAGAGAATTACTTGAGAAACCCACAGTGCCGTTCGCAACGTCGCCTTCGAGAGGATCGTGATCGTCAACAATCTCATCTGTTCCTTCATTATTTCTCGATGTATCCACGGCCAGATTCAATACCCCGAATGGACCCATTGTAATTTCGCTCGCTTTTTGATCGTCAAGATCTCGCGATGTATTGTCGAGCTCTAAAAGATAGTGGTCGACTGGGAATGATGCCAACTGATCAACGAGCGCGGTACTCATAGTTTGCCTCTCTTTTTCTATTTTCAGATACTTTGATTTAGTCAATCCTGTTTCTGAGTCTTTTCCGAATCCAATACATGGTAGAGAAGAATATCAAAATACACACCTGTGTAGAGATGCCGCCTCACATTCGGACCGGAACTTGCTTCTGCTGTCATGCGATCTGAATCTGTGGCTGATGAACCAACCCAATGAATCTCGGATCCAAGATCTTCACACTCAAGATCGGACTCTCTGCATGCCTTGCAAATCGGCCGTGCTTGGTCGCATCTGACATGTCGTTTCCGGCATGTTTTGCATGCACCGAAGGCGTGCGCGCGCCGGGCAAGCGATTTCTTCTTCGAATGCCTCTCGCTCTTCATTCTTGTTGATTTATTACTCAAGATGAGTTCTCAAAATCGCTCTTCTCACCCATATTACAAAAGGCGCTGATAGATGAGGGGGGCGCGGGGCTGGTGTTTTTGTCTCGGAATTGCCTGCCTGGCGATTATCCTCAGGCGTGCGGGGTGAGCTTGGAACTACAAATCATGCTGACAGTCGTTATCTGATGATTCGCCTCACAAACAAGAACAAGCGTTTGATACAAAGAAGAAAAAAAAGCAAATTATCTACAATGTAGATACTAGGGTCTGCATGCTCTGACATCTTGCATTTTCAAGAAGCTTCGATCTTGCTTTTTGAAAAGCGATACAGGTATCCTTCAACGGGGGTTTTACCAGGGCGCCATTGGACATCACGTTCAACTTTTGAAGATGACATCTCTTGAATTGAACTGGAAGGAAATTTAGCATTCATGGATGCCTTGATAATCAAAGACCTTGAGTACGCGCTGTCTTGCGTCAATGGCTGTCGAGGCTTTTAACTACCTAGGTATGCTAATGCGGTGGATCCCGACGTAACTAAAGAATGATGAGGGGGCCCAGGCGTTGAATTCAGTCAAATTTCACTCAAAATATTCAACAATTCTCTGCAAAAAAGGTAAGCAAGAGAAATGGCAATACTCTGACAGGTCTTATAATTGATAAGCAAAAAGAATAAAAGGTCAATCGTGTTAGTACCTATCGCTCGCACTGAATGAAAGAGTGAATTCCGGAATCACCTTCCCGATCTACAACGGGAGTGATCAACACTTAATTATGCGCCTTCTAGCAACAACATCTTCCCCGCAGTTCCAGGCCGACTCCTACAATCTTGTTATCACCGGAGATTCCGAGCTTGGTGCTAGCGTTGAGTCAGTTCTACTCCCGAGGTCAATTGCGAGCTTAAGAGATACTAGGATCGAAAAACGCTATATAGGGTATGTAATCATCAAAAGTGGAAGAAATTGATGAAATAGTGCGACTAGGTCTCCAGATCTACTGTCAAAAGCATACCGCACATCGCTTCCAACTGTTCTCGATTCAAAGTTGAAAACAGGGTTGAATTAGTACCTCCGTGTCATACTCCTGAGATCAAATATGACTGAAAGGAAGATTACCCTCGAGGAACTCAGCAAGCATGACCAAGAAAATGATACCTGGATTGCGATAAATGGAACGGTATGGGATATAACTGGCTTCGCAGAAATACACCCAGGTGGTCCAGAGATCATCGAAGAATGCGCCGGTGGAGATGCAAGCGAGCCTTACAATTCCGTTCACAGCCCGAAACTCGCGGAAAGGAACTTCGAAGCCAGTCAACAGATTGGATTCTTAGTAGATGTTCCAAACGTCACGGAAAATTTGACAACTCAAAACTCGCGCAATCCTCGATTAGAGCAGGACCTCCCGGATCTAAACGACATCATCAATCTGAATGACCTTGAAGACGTGGCTGAAAAATGCCTCAATGAAAGATCTTGGGTTTACTTCTCGGGCGCTTCAAATGACAGCTTCACAAAGATCGACAATGCCGAATTCTATCGCAAAATCTTCCTGCGGCCTCGAATTGCTAGGCCTGTGAAAAATGTCGACACGTCCGTACGCATCCTCGGCGATACTTATCATACGCCTATTTTCAACGCGCCCGCTTCACTCATGATGCTTGCTCATCCAGATGCAGAGATGGCGCTCGCAAAGGGGCTTGCGGCGAGTGGCAGCACTATTATCATTCCGACCTTGTCGTCTTTCTCAACGGAGGAGATAATCGAAGCACTGCCGCCAGATCATCCGTTCTTCTTCCAGCTCTACGTGAGTCCACTCAAGCCCGCGTTGGAGAAAATGGTCGAGAATTTGCGTAAAATCCGACCGAGAGCGATAATGGTTACTGTCGATTTGCCTGTTTTCAGTAAACGAGAAGCCAATGAACGATATGAGAAGCGGATAGCGAAAGAAAGGAAAGCCTTGAGACCGAGAGAAATTTCCGACTCTGATAGTAACCAAGGTGGACAGGCCAGGTCGGCGGGTGTTTCGATTGATCCTAACCTATCCTGGGGTGATATTCGATGGCTGAAAGAGAAGACCGATATCCCGATCTTTTTGAAGGGGATTCAGTGTGCGGATGATGCATTGCAGGCGTGGAAGATTGGATGCAAGGGCATTTACATCTCTAATCATGGTGGAAGGGCTGCTGATACGGCACAGCCGACCATACTTACACTTGCTGAAATTCGCCATCAATATCCTTTTATTCTTGAGAGTATGGAGGTGTTTATAGATGGGGGTGTACGGAGAGGCACGGATGTCTTCAAAGCCATCTGTCTTGGTGCGAAGGGAGTCTGTCTCGGTCGACCGTTCTTTTACGCCTTGATGTATGGGGAAGAAGGAGTTCGCTATACTATGAAACGTGAGTTTGGAACGGTGTTACTTTCTGGATCACTTATGGATGTCAACTACTAACATGTGGACTCTCAGTGATGAAGGATGAGCTCGAAACTGCGATGCAGTTATGCGGTATCACTTCTTTATCCGATGCTCACCCGGGTCTTCTCAATACGAGAGCATTGTCTCATTATATTGAGACTACCCAATACATCCCCAGCAAGCTTTGAGCTAGCGACTTTGTTTTTTCATGCTTGATACATAGTACGGGTGAAGAATATGATAAGAGGGATCGGGATGGGGGACTGTGTCGCCAAGTAGTACTAATTCCCTACTAGTAATAGAACCATACCTATCCGAAGAATATAGCGAATCTTATTTAGATAATATTGCCTACCAGTCGTATAGTATAGAGGCGGTGATAGTCACGTAGACTAGGAACCTTGATTTGATGTTTTAACATTAGTAAAAACGGGGTCGGACTAAGCTCACCCTACTAGGTAGTCCTAGTAGGAGTACCTGGGTCTACAGAACTACCTTATTGTAGTACTAGTATGAACAGCTTGAATAATTTATAATTGTTTAATATTTTGATTTGTCTACCAAATTGGAATTTGGAGGACAGCGTGGAAAGAACAAACGCACTGGTAAAGGAAGGGCACCAAAGCCTGCAGATGGAGCGCGGGCTTCAGGACCAGAAAGCTATAGAGCACCATACACAATACTAGTAACTTCCAAGCTGTCATATTAAAATGATTACATTTCCAACGAAGGATAAAATTGGCGAATTTCAGTATTCGGTCCGATTTGATTGTCCACCTTATGTCTTGAGAATGGGGTCTAGTGCCGGGGGATTATGTGCATCGGTTGAATTGGCAGGCATCAATGGTGTCTAGTAACCACAGTGCTGGTCAACCTGGCACTTTTTGACAATTCACTTGCTTAGTATCTAGTATTTTATTCCAAGGTATAGCATTCCCTGTAGAGATTGCATATGATAAAGACCAGAGAGATCGTAGCGGGACTCGACAAGATATCTGAGCAGCAAGAGTACCACCTGGACAGGGAAGAATTTTGAAGGAAAGTTCGAATAACATGGTGACTGCGCACCTACCCTATAGGGATAGAAGTAGTAAATCGAGCCCGTCCCTACCTAGGTAGGTAGAGTACTACTAGCATTTTAAAAAGTCGACACTTCAAACTCTTTTCCTCCTCCAGCAAAACCATCATGATGGCCTCAGTGAGTAATGCTATCGAAACCCTTATGTTCAAATCTCTAATTGGCCTTCTTAGTATTCTTCTATACACGGAATCACTCGCGAAGTTGAACGAATCCGAAAAGAAAAACGACCCGGAATCTACCATCTACAGAGTCTGATACTCCATTTTGAGCTGCCCCTTCCCTGCCAACGAGGGATACATCCATCACACGGCCTCCAGCAGGACGAGCATACTGCGCAATCTGGAGAAAAAGGGGATTCTGACCTGCATTGTTTCCACTATCGTGGAAAGGGTCAAAATGCGGACAGATTCTTGATTGTCCAATGCAAAAGAGCTGGCTTCGAAACACTCTAGAAGTTCTGTGTGGGCCGAAGGGCTCGATCAATTGAACCGCTATTTAGCGGCTACCCATAAAAACCGTCTGCTTAAGATTGAACCTCAGTCTATGGAATTGTGGCTAGTATCGGAAGGTTTATGCGGGTTTACAGATATGACGATGTGCTTGGAGTAGACACTGGAACTGTCGTGGGATGGAGCCCTCCGGGGATGGAGGTTAACGCGTCGTTTTAGTAGTACTATTTGCAAGCATCATGAGAGCGAGAAAATTAGTATTTGATCATGAACACCGTGAGCACCTCATTCATTGTTTCATTATACGGCGAGCTCTGTCTGAAAGATTATTCAATCAATTCCTTTCTCCCCTCTGCAGTTGACTCTACAATAAACTATTGTACCTCAATTTTTGCTAGGAACATGAAGGACTGCAGTTCAAATCATGACTCTGGCATTCTTTTTAGAAGAAAGTTTGCCTTGACCCCAAGGCAGCAATTGCTGGCTTATCCATCCCTCATCACCACCGCTGCAGTAAAGCATCTGACTTACTGATACAAGCAACTAGTCAGCCGATCACAAAGCGAAAACCACGAGGCCCAGCCACTCGCATTACCAACACGCTCGGCGAGCTCAGGCCGATTGGGTGGGATGGCCGAAACCATCGCAGCACCGCGTCTCTAATCCAAAGAAGGTCAAAGAAAGACGGGAGCACGATGTCACGTTATCGTTAACGGACGAAACAGATACCACGCGACTCCAAATCTTGATAGTTGATATTATCAATATTAATAATTTACTTCGGGGGGCTAAAGTTTCCCTCGGCACTGCTTATCAGCGGGGTTACTTCGGTGCTATGGATATGGCCCTGATTTGAGTCGACCACCAACGCTTTTTTCTGGCACCAGAGGGCCATGAGTCACCTGTCCACGCAAGGGAGGGAGGGACCTTTGGTTCTAGAAATAAAGATGTTCCACCTTTCATATAACCATCCAATTCATTCACTTTGGGCATTCACGACATAGAAAACATGGCCGAGGATGTGGCTTGGTCCAAACGCGTTGGAATGGAGCAGGGAATTAGAATCGCCGGTCAAGATGCGGAGAAATTGAATGCAGGTCCACCCTTGTTGCAAGGTTTCTTTAACAACTGCCCAGACGCCCCACACCGGCCCCTCCCACGGGTATGGCTTGGAGATGAACTAATAAACTAATAAATAATGTCATCGTTAGCCACTGTTAGATCCCTCTCCTTTCATCGCCTGTTCTGAAACGGTTTCTCGCTCGAAGAGAAGCTGGAGAGAAGCGATTATCAGCATGTTTCACCCCACAAAATTGGGCCTGTTGGCCGTTATATCTCTGGTTGTTGTTTTTGTGAACCTGCCGGGGGCATTAACCAAGCCATTGGAATTCTCTCCTCGAGCTCCTGCGGGGGACAGTACGTCACAGCATGAATTTGCGCCCGGGAAACGAGGAGCTGTTGCAAGTGAGAACTCGATCTGTTCTGGAATCGGCACTAAGATCCTAAAGACCGGTGGAAATGCTGCTGATGCTGTTAGTTCCCATTTATCAAAATGGGTAGTGGATGAACAATGCTGACTGCGAAGATAGTTGATCGCCACTGAGTTCTGCGTGGGAGTGATCGGTAAGTGAATACTACTCAATGCCCTGAGAAATTTTGAGTACCTAGCTAACTTCCTGTTAGCAATGTATCACAGCGGCATCGGTGGTGGTGGTTTCATGCTTGTTCGATCGCCTGACGGTAGTGATGAGTTCATTGACTTCCGTGAAACCGCTCCAGCTGCAGCCTTCCAAGACATGTATAAGAATGATACGGACGCATCCCTTTATGGAGGTCTTGCAAGGTATGTGAACTTGATTGCATGATAAATGTTCTTTGGAACTGTCGTAGCTTGGCTGAGCGCGAAGACTACTATTTGATCTGATCTTTTGCTGATGATAAACCCTCGCGATGTTCAAGTGGTGTTCCTGGAGAGATTCGAGCCCTTCAGTATCTACACAAGAAGTATGGCTCGCTACCTTGGTCGACACTGGTGAAGCCCGCAATCCGAACAGCACGTTATGGATTTCCAGTGACTAGCGACTTGGTTCGTTATATGAACTCGGTAGCTGAAGCTGGGTCAAGCGAGGACTTCCTCTCCAATGATCCAAACTGGGCAATTGACTTTGCACCAAATGGTACCAGACTCGGCCTGGGAGATACCATTACTCGTAAGCGGTTTGCCAACACACTCGAATCCATTGCAAAGGATCCCGATGCGTTCTATTCCGGACCCATTGCGGAGACCACTATCAAGGCGCTTCAGGATGCAAATGGTACTATGACACTGGGTGATCTACGCAATTACACGATCGAAATCCGCAATACTTCTCAAATCGACTATCGTGGGTATACGGTGACCAGCACTACGGCACCATCCAGCGGAGTCGTCGCATTGAGTATTCTGAGCATTTTGAATACCTATAAGGGGTTCTTTGGTGATGAGAAGGCAGTGAATCTTAGCACTCACCGATTGGACGAGGCTTTCCGATTCGGATATGGCCAGGTAATCTCCCGTTCCCAGTTTTACTATGCATATAGACGAGTAATTGTACTGATTATCTTGGCAGCGGACCGAACTTGGTGATCCTTCTTTCGTGAAAGGCATCGCCGAGTATGAGCATGATTTGCTGAAAAAGTCGACCATCGCGGAGATTCGTTCCAAGATTTCGGATACACACACTCTCAACGTTTCTGCATATGATCCGTCCGGACTAGAGAGCTTAGACACGTATGTGATAGAAAACCGAAGAATCTGGCCCCTTTGAGCAAAAGGCTATCTGGCTAACCATCAAGATAGTCCTGGAACCTCCCACATCGCAGCTGCTGATCATACTGGCCTCGCAATCTCGGTTGTCACCACCATCAACACCATTTTCGGAAGCCGAGTACTTGTTCCCGAGACAGGAATCATTATGAATAATGAGATGAACGGTATGTAGCTCCTCAATGACTCCAATTCCGGGAAATTATACTGATGAAATTCCTCTTGGAAAAGATTTCTCCATCCCGGATACCTCAAATTCATTCGGATACATTCCGTCAGAGGCAAACTTCGTCCGGCCAGGAAAGCGACCCCTTTCATCTATTACACCTGCGATCGTTACTCGTCCAGATGGCTCACTTGTCCTTGTGACGGGAAGTGCAGGTGGCAGTCGCATCATCACCGCAACTGTCCAAAACATCATTCATGTCATTGATCAGGGACTCTCGGCTGCCGAGGCACTCGCCAAACCCCGAATGCATGATCAGCTTGTTCCGAACCAGGCCACGTTTGAATATACTTACGATAACTCGACCGTTGCGTTCATGAAGAGCCTCGGTCACAATGTTACGTGGGTTCCAGAGATTCCTGGGCAGAGCACTGCTCAGGCTATCCGTATTTTGCCTAATGGTACTTTTGATGCTGCCGGAGAGCCTCGACAGCTTGCGTCTGCAGGATACTCTGTTTAATAGACACAACAATACTTGATAGACTGAATTGGTGATTGGATGCTAGCGCCATAATTCTATGGCACAGCATAGACTATAGTATGTACATATTATAGATTGCAGGAGAGCATTACAGCAACACCTGGGCAGGCTACTAGACTCGGAGATATTTTCGGGCGGCATTTCTGGCGGTCTCTTGATACTCATGTATATAGACAACTAGTTATATTTTATTCATAGAGATGTGAATTTGAGCTGGTTCAAGTCAACTTTCGTTTCTTATTGTTGGGTTGTAACCTTTAGGTTGGTTTGCATTTGAGAGAGTTGGATATTGCTATTCTCACCGCTAAAGAGGTTCTAACCGCACAGCAGACCGTGTTATGTCATCGTCGCAGACTTATGTAATCATCACGATAAGGGCTTATCGAGATCCTGGCCCGAGCGCCTTCCCGATGTGGTTGCGCGTTGGCTTCCCATTGAGAACATTTGGAGGTTCATTCATGCGATTGACCTCACCTCAACTCACTTCGCCTCACTGCTTTCTCTTCTCTCGTTTGCCCGGAGCCTCCTGGTCTGCATTGACTGTTCCTTCGCTTCTCATTATCTACCTCCTTCCTTGAGTCCTTCATTGATCACAATCCCTCTCAGTCACTACACATTCCGCTTCATCCTTTGTCTTCCATTGCGCGACAACAACCATCCCGCCTTGTAGCGGACAGAGGGAGAGCTTAGATTCTCTGAGTTATACCTGTGCTTTATTGTAATCATCATCAGTGTGCCGTATTCCATCATTGGCCTTCATGTACTTTCCTTTGACTAACACAATTCATGTCAACAGTCAACCTCAAGCGATCCCAGCTCCAAACAAGACCCACCACGCCGATGCGCATTTCACTTTGCTCTTGCCTCCACACCAGAGAGGTCTCTATGAATTTCGTATCTCAGAATGAGCACTCCGGACAGACACAACGTCTTTGTCGTTCCACCAAAACCGACTTTTGAGATCGATTCATATCGGCCGTTTGGAGAAGAGTATGAACGCACGGTAGACCGCATTCTTTCGGAAGAAGCAAGCATGGCAGAATCTAGAGAGGAAGACTGGCCTTTCTTGACGGCCTCGGAGGGACCAAGTGCCTCGCCAAGTATTTTCTCGTCCCCTAGCGCAAATCTCCCACAGCAGTCGCCATACTTCCGAGAAGCAACCCTACCGAAAACGAAGAAAAGCAAGGCCCGGCGGCGAGTGGTTGCGAAGAGGAACATAACTATCCTCGATGACCTTGAAGACAGCGGAAATGAGTCTCCTGACACTCATATCCAAGATACGAAGACCAACAAGGTTCACTCCTCAGACAGGGCGGCCGATTCCAAGAAGAATCGGAAACGACCGAGTCGCGCAAAGACAACGAAGAAGCAAAACAATCAACAACCTTTGGACGACAATGCACAGGAGAACAACCTACAAGACAGTGATTTGGAAGAGGAAGAGGTCATCTTTTCATGCTTGAGCCCATCTAAACGTGAACAGCTGATTCACTATATTGGATTGCACCCGATTTTGAAATCCGCACAAGCCATGAAACCGTCTTCTCGGGAGAAGTACATGGCTGATGTGCGCAGTGAGGCAGCCTCGGCTGGACTGCGCCGGCCCTTGATTGACCGTTTAGTTCGTTATATGGACAGGCTCTATTTCTATACTTCAGAAGACCCTACCAAACCTACTCCGGCCCCAACAGCCCTACCGCAGGAGCGGAAGGACATCGAGAACCAGAAACCGGAGTCATCCCCTACAGTTCGTAAATCCCTACAGGAAAAGAAAAAACCTCGACATGGCCCCGAACAGCTCATAATGAAAAATCCCAGGTCGAAAACCTCCCGCACCGGCCACACTGGGATCATGGAATACCCAGATGCTTCAGCTGAAGATATTGTAGAGCACCAGACTTCTAACAGCGACTGTTCTGAACCTGAAATGCCTGCCCAGCGATACTCACGAGGAAGGCGTAAATCATCATCCAATGTGAGGGATAGCCGGATTGATCATGTGACCGAACCCGCCGATCCTCGACCGGTTAGACGTGATCCACCGAGCCTGGACAACAACGACTCTCAGCAAAGGCCAAACACCAGATCCCCGGACTTGATTTCGCCACCTAATACCGGGATTCTGTCTACTGATGACCACGATATCGAGACTTCGACACAGCAAAAGAGCGTTGAGAAAGAGCTGCCGCATGAAGAGCGGATCGAAGAACAGCCTAGAACACGCAACCGAAAAGAGGAGCGTGAAAAGAGACGCGAAAAAAGGTTCAAAAAGAACATTCGCCAATTGCAAAAGAAAAATAAAGCTCCTAGAAATTTCGAGGAAATGCCAAGTCAACAATCACTCAACGCCGAAAACACTGGCCGGAGCTTCGTCTCCTCTGAAACGACAACCAGCAATGCAGATGGAAACCCGCAAAAAAGTACGGACCGCAAGAGTCGGCGCTCCTCTAGACAGCGGAAGAACAGCGGAGACCCAGATGAGAATATGGAAACGACGCAAGAAAAAGCAACTTCTTGTGTAATCCCTCCACGGGGACCAACAACCCCCAGAAAACAAATTCGGGGAGAGCCTCACACTGGACCACATATGACACCCTTAGGTAGTGCTAAGAAATCACCATTTCCGCCTCTATCACCCGATCCTGCAGATTGGGATCTGGATTTTTAACTACCAATGATTCACCAGGGATAACCCCAAGTGATGAGGTTAAGTCGAAATATTTTCCAGCAGCAACAGAACGAAGAAACGAGCAGACTAGAACATATGACGCCAATGCACAGTTGATTCCTGAAGCGACTCGAAGGATTTTGGTGGATTTGAATCTTCCGTCGGGCTTTTTGTCGTCCGACTCCTCGTTGAGTGACTTCGGTGAGGTAGACAGTGATTATGAACCCGATGAATTTGATTTACAACCGCCGATCAACGTGGCGGTTACAAAAAGTTTACATTTCTCACACCCTACACCCATGTCCATACCTACTACGCCCGTGAAATCGAATCGTGTCTGTCTTCCCGAAACCCCGAAAAACCCTCGACCCAAGACGCCCAAAATCTCCCGTTACTTCCCTACTATTCCAGCCGACCCAGAGTCATGTCTACCCTTCCCGCCAATTGATGCCCGATATTTTGGCCTTGTCCAAGAGCAGCTTGCACATGAACCCTTTAAGTTACTGATTGCCACGATTTTTCTCAACCGCACACGGGGTGGAGTTGCGTTGCCTGTTTTATTCAAAGTCTTTGAGCGATATCCCACGATTGATGCGATGGCAAATGCCCAACTATCGGACCTTGTATCTATGATTCGTTGTCTTGGCTTTCAGAATCAACGTGCCAGGAAATGCATAGAGCTTGCAAAGACGTGGCAGACCCATCCTCCGACCCGAGAAAAGCGATACCGCAAACTGCACTACCCTCGAAAGTTAGATGGCCGTGACGTCGGGCGCGACGAGTGTATTGATCATGAAGATATGCGGATTGCTTGGGAGGTTGCTCATTTGCCTGGCGTTGGTGCCTATTCCCTGGACAGCTGGCGTATCTTTTGTCGGGATGAACTACGAGGAGTGGCAACGGACTGGCAAGGAACAGGGGCAACGGCACCAGGATTTGTCCCCGAATGGAAATCCGTTCTGCCTCAGGATAAGGAGCTCCGGGCATATCTGACGTGGCTGTGGCTCAAGGAGGGCTGGGTCTGGGATCATCATACGGGTGATTTGGAACTGGCCAGTGAGAAGACGCAACGAGCAGCCGCGAATGGTGGCGTGGCGCATGAAGAAGATGGTAATTGGGTGTTGGAAACGTCGCCCGTCAAGGCAGTCAACGGACTTCATGCAGAAGACTGACGGGAATGAGAGAATATGATTTGTGTCATAGTATTGCCACAAAAGTTCCGCGATACCCACGATCTACGAATGATGATGAAAACATATCACACTGTCAGCGCTTGTTCACCTATTGTCTCTTCTCGTACTGGCATCTACCTCATCCATTTTTGTTCCAGTTTCAAGTCCTGTTGACATCCGAGTCTTGTATCTGCCAGTACTATACTACTATACATATATGCCTGCTCGTGTCTAGGCAGATATAGTACTGCCAGTGTATGTACTTGTTCAAGTTGTCTTGTCGGCATATACTAAATCACGTGCCTTATGAAGTAGCTGATGGTCAGCCTTGCAAGTAATTCACCGCAATTCGGTTCCACTATAGCAGTAATAGTACTACTAAATTCACACTTAATGAATCTAAAACATATCCTTCTTCGCTTATTCATCCCAATGAAACATGCCAGCACTCAGCAATACTCGAGGGTGGCCAGACTCGACCTTCGGGTGGAATGACCATGACTGCAACATCCTTGGGGTAAGTACTTCCCTTCCTTCACCTCAACCTCAACTCCACTCAACTCCACTTCACTTCACTTCACCGCATCCCAGTCTCCCCTTGGCCCCATCATTAACTCGTACCACCTGCGCCAGCTTATATCCTATTCTCACTCTGGTCGTTTCTAAAGTCTTTCCATCTCTCAATCGCCCCAGCGGAATGCCGGGGTTTTTCCCGAAACTGTGCGATCGACAACGCTGAGCCCCCTGGCCAACTCCGCAGCCAGTGACATCTCACCTCTGCCCAACTTAAGCGCTAGGCAGCACGTCAAATCTGTCACAAAAATAGCAGTATCTGGTTCAGTGGCGGTGTTGCTTCCCCAACTATACAAGGCTGAATCTAGAGTTGGCAGATCTGGATCTGGATCTGGATCGCGATTCAAGATAGTTCAAGTCACAACAGAACAGAGCACGAGACGCCCGATGAACTAGCGGAGAGGGTCTCTTGAAGGGGATCCACCTTGTCTGCGGGCTACGAATTTCTCGTTTTCGACCCCAGCCATGTTTTTTCCGGTGAGACCTAATCAGCCGAAGAAATCTAAATCCTCCAAGTCCTCCTCCGTCGTCACCACCAAACACGGCCTCAAACGTTCTATCCACGGACGTTCGTCGTCTACCCGCGTGTCAACCAAGGATCTCGAGCCTGAACCAGCGGCTCCCTCCTCCACTTCTTCGATCTCACACACCGCACCCCGCAGGGCCTCGATGCCGGGCGTCGATACTGCCAGTCGATCTGGGGCCGCCTCTTTCCTGGAATCGAGGACGAGTCTACCCTACCCTACCTTCTCCAAGGCTCATAGCAAGGAGGATGTCCGCACTACCAATCCCATTCCTACTCCGGATCCCACCGACTTGACCGAACAACCACACAATGATGACAAGGCCAATGGTGCGGGCCATCACGCTCGTGCCGAGACTCACAAGGCCCCTCCTAGTCCGCCCTTGACTGGTCTGTCTGATCAACCGTCATCTCGGAGAGGTAGTCCGGCTGTAGGTGAAGATGAGAAGGGGTCGGATAAGGATAAGGAGAAGGCAAAGAAAAAGGTCAACAATATCAAGATCAGGGCGGAGGTCAACCGGTCGTCGTCTAGTCTGCGCTCTAAGAGAGATGAGGGGACCAAGTCGAGCAAGACCGCTCGTGCGGACACGCCCAAATCGAAATCTTCATCCAAAACCGAAAAGGAATACTCCACTCGATCCGCCCATAAGTCATCGTCCTCCAAGACCAAGTCTTCATCCACCTCCGATGAGAAGAAACCAACCAAGCGGTCAAGCCGTTCGACATTGTCACCCCCGCGGTCAAACAGCACGCTTCGGGACGCTGGCGCCGATTCAGCAAACGGATCCGATGCTACCTCCATTGCTCCCAACCAACCACAATATAGTGTACCACGAAAGCCAATGACTCCTCCTACCAAGCCTCCCTCGCGCAACCAAGCTCGATCGTCCAATTCCCATCGACACACGCCTAGCGATGACTCCGTCGACTATGTTAAACCGGTCATGTCAAGTCCCGGTTTTGGTGGTCCTCCTCCTCCCCCGCCTCCGCCTGAAATGCCCGTTACGATTCCCAGGGTGGATTACTTGCTGAAGGACGGTGGTCTGGAAAATAAGGTCCCTAGAACACTGCTTGGTAATCCTGGTGTTTCCGATCCCTTCGCCCATCAAGCTACCCAGCCTCAGCTTGCTGCTGCCAGGGTGTTTGATCCGTATAATCGCCTTCTCGATGACTACCAGAAAGTAATGAGCAAGAGCGGGTCTCTGGCCGTAGCAACAGGCTATCGATCTGTAGCTCGCCGCCTGCTGGACCGACTAGAGGCTGTCTTTGCGCGTGATATTTCGTCCGAGCCTTGCAACTGTTGTATGTGCGACCGCGAACAAGAGGAACAACAAGAGGGCGTGAGCTGGGGAGAAGTCTTGGAACTGGTTTCAGGTCGTCGCGAGCTTCCCATGTGGCCGCCTTTCATCATGGCGAACACCAACGTTGAATCAGATATCCCGGGAGAAGAACATATCCCGATGCAGAAGCTCGATGTCGATGTGCCTGAGGAGTACCGTGAGCATTTCATTCGGCAATCTCGCAAGACAAAGGTTGCCGTCGACAAGTGGCTTTCTGAGCAAAATGAACAAGCCAGCAGTGCTCCCGTGGAGGTTGACGACGAAACCTTAACCTTCGCCATGCTCACGCATCTGGAATCTCACCAGCGCTCCCTATTCTGTGCTCTCCTCGGTATCAACTCATCTACACCCGTCCCCCGATCCGATCAGGAAAAGCCTCGCCCCAAACCTTCAGCCCTGGTCTCGTCCTCCCTAGCAATCCGAAGATTATATCGACTCTCCTCGCCTCCTCGAGACCCTGAAACAGCCATGTTCATGCTAAACAACCCCACCCTACACCACGTCCTAGCTACTCTCGCCGCCATCAGCGACGACGAATGGGAGATTCTCATCTCCGGTCGCTTCGATGGGTTCCTTCGCAGCGGCGCCGAAGACACAGTCCCATCTGGCCCACGCTGGACAAACAGCCGTTCCAACACGCCCTTCAGCACAGGCGGAATCTCACGAGGACCAACGCCCAACTACATGGACAACGGCCGACCCGCCAGCCAACCCAGCGGCAATCCTTCATCACCAGCCTCCTACGGTGGACCCATCGCTCTCGACGAAGAACAAGAGATCGCCGCACTGGCCGAAGTCGAGCGCGACATCTTCCTCGGCATGGAAGCACTAGAAGACGCCTTCGAAGCCCTCCACCTCAAAGCTGAAGTTGTCCGTCGTGCCCTCCGCGAACGTGGTGCCGGACTGGCGGTCGCTAATCAAAGCCGCCGTGGTTCATATGTTGAGGCGCGCATGGGCACGCCGTTCTCTGCTGCGTGGGAAAGTGGAACGGATGATGGGTTCTTTGATGATGATCGCTCGCTTGCGCCTGATGACTCGGCTAGTAATATTAGTTCTAATCGTCGGCGACGACCGAAGAGACGGACGGAGCGACGCACGCCTGCGCCTGTTGAGGAGGAAGATGAGGAAGAGGAGAGATCACCTGTTGGACGGAGAGATTCGAGGAATTCAAGGCGGAGATAAGGTCATGTGTGTGTGCGTGCGTGTATGCGTTGCTAGTTGGTCATGGTCATCTGGGTGGTCTCTTTTTTCTTCTTCTCTTCTTTTCTCCATTTTTCTTTTATGATGTTTCATGTTTGATGATTTTGCCGGATGGGCTGGATGAATTTGAGCGGGATTTAACTTGAGGGTTCATGAGGGAGGAGGAGGAGGAGGAAAGGCCCTTGAGCCCTTTATGAGTGAAGTGAAGTGAAGTGAAGTGAAGCGAAGTAACAATCTTGTTGCTGGCTGTTGTTGATGATGTTGTTCATGATGATGATGATACCCAGCTCTATGGCTTTATTTATTTTTCCCTGCCTGTCTAGTATGACTCGGACTATGGGCTATGACTATGCACTATGCTAGATGGTTTTTTTGGGTGATGATATTGGTCTCTTGGTTCTTCAAGTTGGACTTGGACATGGGACGGAGCCTTGTTTATGATTTATGAATGCAGTGATGATCTTGGGTTCAATATTGATGTCTGTGCCAGTGGTATTCGTGATGCCTGTAGTATCCCAGTACAATTCAGGTAGTTGATGGTAGGTACTAGGAATTCAATGCTCCGGCATACAATGCTAGTGAGATTTTTGGTTCTAGGATTTGGAAGTTTGGGTTGATTTAATATTTCATGCCCATTTCAAGTTGGTTCGACCGTGGCCCCCTTCCAGGATGGAGGAGGTACAGCTCAATTCAATCTACTCAGTGCTCACCTATAGTTCACAAGCGCGCAAACGAAGTACCATCCATGGACACACTCAACCACCCACATTTGATTCGATCCGTGCCTTGACATTGATTCTAGCGTTACCCACTGGAGCGAATTTTAATGGTAAATATTTATTGAATCTCAACGAACAACTTGAAAGTAAATCCATCTAAATTTCATATTCGACATGACACCCTCGCTAACAAGTTCAACACGCGCAACCGAGGCTGCGACTGCAGTGAGTCACGCATACGTGTCGATTGCCTCGTCTCACTAGGACGCCTGGAAATTCCAAGGTTCTTCGCATACTACTTGTTTATTCTGGCACGAACTCAACACTCAACACTCTACAAAGCCGTATCGTCCATTCAACCACTACCTGAACCCAATCTCAGAATGCTTCGCATCCCCTGGGGTGCATCCACAGAAAGAGTGGACAGGTGGGTATCACAAGGCCTAATGACACCAGAACAAGTACTACAAAGAATGCGAAAGAAAGAGGGCACCTATCAGAACTTCATGATCGAAAGCCCGTCCTACTACAATGAAGGCATAGCCGAAATCAAGACCGAGAACGTCGCAGCAGAAACCGAGCCTGAGTCAAGGTCTAGTAGTAGTAATACCACAACAATAACCCCTCTACACGAGGAACACCTCATATCTATCCTACAGCGTCACAATGCGATCCCTGGCAGTCTGCAAGATGCCGCGCCGATTATTTTTCATGCGCTTTATCTGCTCTCGCGGTACCCTTTCCAGCCAGCATTTGACAAATCGCAGGGCCTGCTCGAGGATGATATCCGGCAGGGTTTATACTGGCTGTTACCAGTTGAGAAGAAGTATGTTTTTGTTCAGGATCATGAGTCGGGGCTATCGTATACGCCTATACAAATTCGCCGCGTGATATTTCAGGCTCTAGCGACGGGACGAGATGGATTGGACATACAATTCGATGTTGAAGAGTGGAGACGAGAAGCAAGGCGCCGTGCATTCGAAGGTGTCGAAAGTCGAGACTGTGAGAAGAAATATCGACTGAACTATGATGAATGGGGTGATGAGATTTACCACGATATGGTGGAGGCTCTTTACGTTGCTCAGCCAGAGCATCATCCTGGTATAGCAGGTCAGCATCGCGATGCCTTTCGGCCCTTAGCGGCTAGATATCACCAACTTTATGGAGGTGGGACTAGATTGTGCGAGTATACACTTTCGCCTGAGAGATTAAGGCCTGTTTTGAGACTTTCTCTTTATCATATTTTTGGCATCGTTGATTCGGACTTAGATGCGGGTAATTTTTTGGAACCTGCGGATTTGGATGAGACGGTGGAATGTTTCTTGCGGGCTTTTGTGCGAGACTCCAAGGTTGGTATCAATTGGCCTATGTTTGATAGCATGTTCCAGTCAGCAGTAAGTAACTATGAACCACTTCAGACGAGTTGCTTTTTACGGAAGGTGTCTTTGAATGACGATATCTGAAAATCGAGACTCGTTCAAATTTGCCTCCCCCTATGTGTATGACCAGGCTAATTTTCATGTACAGCCTTATCTCCTGCTCGGGTTATTCCACGTTCTATGTCTGATCGAGGACCGCGTGAACCGTCCCGAGCAATCTCTCCTGAAGAGCCTGTATAAACAAGGAAAGATATTCACTGCACCAGTCTTGGCTCAATTTCAATCAGTCTTGAAGCACGATCGGGAAATATGGTTAGACGATTTCGACTTTCCTTGGCATCATGATCCAAAATCCGGGTTTGTCAATGCGACAGAGCTACTGGGTAGAATCCAGGAAGTGGGAGACGATCTGGTGATCGTTCTAGTATCTGGCAGGGACATCAAGACATCAGAGAGATACCTTGTGGGTATACTGATACCGGAAGTGGTCAAGAGTGAGAAGCGCATACAGCCGCCCGATTCTCGAATTGAAGAAGCTAGGACCGCTTGTTTACTCGAGTTCAGCCCCGTGCATACCCTCTACCAAGGCAATCCGGGGTGTCCGGCTTGGACGATGATCGGCGAAGATATCGCCTTTGGCGATCCGCAAAATGGAGTTGCGCTTCTACTGAAAAATGGACTTGGTAGCGCGAGCTTTGTTCATACTCTTGATGGTCCGGATGACCCGATATACTTGCCCCCTGCCAGTGCTACTAGTCATACAACGAGTAGTAGTATGGGTTGGAGAGGAAATCTTCATGTAGATCTAGTGCTGGATGGTATTGAGATTTGCCGCGACTATAGAACAAACTTCTCGGAGTCCGACGAAATCGACTCTGATGCCGACATTGATGGCGAATTGAATGGTGAGCTTGATGGATGTTAGTTTCTGATGACCGGCCGCTGGTGGTCAGATAACGGGTCGAACCATGGATGATCATGTCTTACAGCGGAGACTGAGCTTTAAAATGATGATCATTGAATACATCACGGGTTGTCTCATCAGTTTAGACGCGAATGATTGTTGTCAGGGGTGAGATTTCCGTGATGGTGGATCTCTCGATTGATTGATAATAAGCCTGCACGGTCGCGAACATTGAAAACTCAAATCCGCACCATCGCCACAGCAATCCAAGGGGTTGGGACACGCTTGTTTGAATAGGGATTTTTTGGGCTAAGTTGACGGTAGCCCGTCCATGAGTTTAATAGTCTATGATGGTTTATGGGGTAAGGTTACAATCACATGGGATTGATACGAGTCGTGCCGTTTACAAGGCTCAATTGGGAAAACGGCTTTTTTGTGGGATGCCCAGGTAGAGATCGACAGAAGCTGCATGAACTGACGGAGTACGGAGTACAGTAGTCATGTTGCCAGAAGCGTTCGTTCTCAATATTGTGGCATTACTGACGTATGGTGGATGCTTGGAGGTATGGGGCTACCTCGTCACGATGCATGATGGTAGAATCCTTCAGGGAGGGGCACCTTATTTCATGAACCTGTTCAAGTTCTTGCATTATCTCTGCAGATGTCAAGTTAAACAGGGCGAGTGAATTCACAAATTTAAGACACACGGATCAGGATAAGCTTGTGGAAGTGCGAAAAGGTCTAGAGCAAATAGTCTCAACAGTCACTGTAACTGTTTACGGAAAACGAGTTCCGCTTAATCTCCGCTAAAGGAGACCGAGCGCACGCTCATTCAGCCTGATGCGATGGACAGAGCGACGACAGCGGGCATTTTCTGTTCTGTGCCTTCGATGACTGAACTTTATCGAGCTATATCCAATGGTACAAACTATTAATGACACCCCTTTCAGGGCCAAGTCCGCGGCTGTCCTGAATATAGATAGATCGGCACTGAAGCGGGGGAAACTAATAGAAACAGGCAGGTCAACCAGACTCTATTCAAGCCATTCAAGCTGAGGATGTCGAGAACCATGGTTGATGAGATCTCGTCGAGCCGCGTCCACAGAAAGTGATGAACAGGATCGTAAGCAGAACCACCAGGGAATCTGCAAATGGTCTTTCCTTGCAACGAAGAGGTATCTTTGTAGAATACTACCACTGCATTGTTCACTCTCAAGCTGTCGTCTTGACTCGAAATGATTTTCTCCTCGGGAGTCAACCCCTTAAATCCGTCCCGGGCTTGCCGATACCCCTGCCGAAATCCGTTGTCGCCACCAACCTAAAGAAGGCATCTGTCGTGCTCGGGGAGAACATTCCCTAGGATGGGGCAAAATGGACTAATTGTGAGCGCATTGCAATCTCCAAGATCGCTGCTAGTGGCTTGAAGTGGAATAGTCGAAGAGCATAACCATCCTTTGTTGTAGGATCCCTCGATGATCAATCTCCATAAAGGACCCAGTCATGGACGAAGCTAGCAAGCTGGAAAGCTCACCGCAAATCACCACTTTCTGTGGGTCTTCCATTGCCCTGGTCCTTCTTATTGTTCCTCGGCACATGGCTGCCACCTGGTCCGTCCTGTCTCCCTTGACCAGCGGGTCGGGTATCGGGTTCGAGGGGGAAGACACATGGCGGGTCAGAGCTGGAAAAATACCGAGAATGAGCTCAGCCATTCAGGTTCGTTCATTCAAAGGAGGCATTTCATGTACAGTTGTCATGTCACCTTCGCCATGGAAAATGTTCTTTCCCCCATGCCAAGATCAGGCTGGTGAAGCAAGATTTTCAAAATACGGGGTAGGGCTTTGCCCAGAAGCCCCAACGCGTTAGATGACGCACACAATGGCCTAGAGGATTACAGATAGAAGCCCCCTGATATGCTAGCGGGGCAAAGAAGTCTCAGCCAGGACTTGTCCCGCCCCTAAGCTCAGTCTCGGCAGACCACTTTGATGGAGACGGAGTTAAAACTGAGCGAGTGGAAGGCCGGCAGATTGTGGACACAAAGCTTATCCAGGTCCAATGGCAGAGCCACAAGATCAATAATGCCTTGCTGTTGCTAGATAATCTCGTTCGATTGTACATGATCGACAGGAAATTCTGGAATTAGCTCCCTTGGCAGACGCACATGAATTCTGGAAAGTACAGCCGTTTCCCGGAGCACGTTGTATGCTGCACGTAGTATTACTCCTTACAAGAGATTTATTTGTTTAAAACTAAAATGAATGCTCCATACTAATGTACAGGCATATTGCTTGCTGCTGTGCGAAGACCTGCTGCTAGACGGCTATTGGCTATGAGCCCCCCCAACCCTCAATTGATATCCACAGAAATCAAGCTCCGCCTGTTTAGGCACGGAGTTCTAACCCAGAGCAGCAGTAGGTTCTAACAAGAGTACACTTGCTGAGACGAGTGCTACCGGGGTTAACATAATCGGGGCACGCGGCGAAACGTGGCCGCGTCTTCCGTTAGCCTTTCTCGATCAAGTGCCCCTGCCTCAGAATTGCAGGGGGAGAGGCGCTCTGCGGGATTTTACTGGGCTAGAATGTTGGACTGTGCTGGACTGTTGGTCATCATGTCCCGAAGTGTCAGCCTCGCCCGGGGACTGCATGTACAAGACTCGTGGTGGCGTTCAGTTTTCTGTCACTCCCCTTCCGGTCTTTTGCAGTTACTTCTTCCTGAAAATCAGACCCCCAAACATAGCGTGGTTAGTGCTGGTCTTCAAATTTCCACTTCCACTCCCCCCTCCCTCTGCAAGTACCATAGTTTTCATGCCTTTCAGTACACGCTCGGACGGTGATCGTGGGTGGATATAGCCGTCCGGACCAAACTTTGACCCCGTTCATTCGATATCTCGTCGCAGAGACTTCGTCCAACCCCCACTCATGCCCCTGTTAGGAGAGGGGTCGTGGCCGCCTGAAGTGGAG
Organism: Penicillium paxilli ATCC 26601; assembly: GCA_000347475.1. Classification (NCBI taxonomy): domain Eukaryota; kingdom Fungi; phylum Ascomycota; class Eurotiomycetes; order Eurotiales; family Aspergillaceae; genus Penicillium; species Penicillium paxilli. The sequence goes on from AOTG01000098.1 coordinate 42,563, forward strand.
ACTATGATGGCTAATCTGGATCTTGTTGCAATGGGCTATGGGGTCGTTTGCCTCAATCATGGGTATAGACCCACTCCAGGGCACGGTAACGGAGATGATCCATAGAGGGTCCGCATGGAAGGTTCCAAATTCCCTAGAGCCCATGCCCTTGACATGACAATGCCTTGAGTGTAGTCCGTTTGTACTGTAGAAATGCCATTGTATTTGGCTTTCTCCCCTGGACCTATTGACATTAGAGTTCGCTGAGTCCGGCCTTGGTTTTTGTGGGGGTGTCTTTCTTTTTTCCAGCCCTGGGCCCTAATCTCTCATTACTTTAATAATCCTGGTCCCATTCCCTGTCTCCATTTCGCGACGTCCTTTTGCAATCCTGTTCTGCCTTACCACCAGGGAAGGAGTCAGGAGTAGCAGAATCGTCCCTCCCATACTGCTTCAATTATACCCCGGTTTTGTTCGGTAGGATCGGATCTTGGCTATCATACGAACGAATCGACGGTTTGATCCTTCCGATTTCCTCGGCTTGGCACGAACTGTTCTCGGTGCTAGAGAATTGGGTGATGATCGAAAGAGAAAGGAATTGATTATTGTAACAAATTCACCAGCATGTCTGCTCTCGCCCTTCTCAGCATGTTCCCGAGGGACGGCAACAGCCCCCTCTCTCCTCGGTTGACGAGCGACCCGTCGCTGGATATCTCCCCGTTGCCAACTGAACAACGACGAGGACTTATTGCCATTTCGGTCATGGCCTTACTCTCATTTCTTGCCACGGGCACTCTCCTCGCATTCATCACATACCGTCTTGTCTTCTGGAAGTCAAACTACGCCAGATACATTGGTTATAACCAGTATATTATTTTGATCTATAATCTCGTTTTGGCAGATTTCCAACAGTCTCTCGCTTTCTTGATTTGTCTGAAATGGATCGCCACAGACAAGATCGAATCCGGTACCGCCGCTTGTTTCTTGCAAGGACTGTGGCTTCAAATTGGTGATCCAGGATCCGGTCTTTTCGTCCTCGCCATTGCGTTCCACACGTTCTTGCTGGTCGTTTGGGGACGGAAAATGTCCTACAAGGTTTTCGTTTCTTTTGTTTGCGGTGTTTGGGCTTTCGTCGCTCTGATTGTCATCATTCCTCTCGCGATGTACGGAGGTGACGTCTATGTCCCATCGGGAGCCTGGTGCTGGATTAACTCAGACCACGAAACAGTCCGTCTCTGGACGCATTATATCTGGATTTTCCTGGCAGAATTCGGAACCATGGCCCTCTATGGAATCATGTACTTCCAGCTGCGAAGACAGATTGCCGCCTCGTCGATTCTTGGAAACAGCCAGCTGGAGAGTCTCAAACGCCTGCGTCGGGTTGTCGGATACATGACCATCTACCCTATTGTCTACATTGTTCTCTCGCTGCCATTGGCTGCCGGACGTATGGCTACAGCAAACCATGATAGTCTGTCTTTGACCTTCTTCTGCTGTGCTGGTAAGTTCCATTCTCAAATCACAAGCATAGCCGAAATTAGAACAGAGCTGACATTTTTCCAGGCGCTATCATCACCAGTTCCGGTCTTGTGGATGTGATCCTCTATACCCTCACTCGCCGCAACCTCATCATCGATTCCGAGCCTAGCCATGATCGCTCTTACGGCAAATTCGCTAGCAGCAAGGGGCGCCGAGGCGATACCCACCTCACAACAATCACCGCCGATCCCAAGACACGCAAAACGGGCATCCACGACACCGATCTCGACCGCGATGGCTCAACCGATAACATCGTACAACCCGGCGTCGAGATGGGCCCCATTGGCAAGGTGTACCAAGAGACCACCATCGAAATCACCACTGAGCCCGCATACCCTTCAGAAGGTGCAAGCGAACGCTCCAGCAAAGACGACTTCAACGAAACCCCTTCCCGAATGTGGCGACGATAATTCTTTCCGCGACTTTGAACAGCCGGTATTATACATGTTTCTTCCGACCGGATCACTGACAAGTCGCATATTGTGTCATGTTTATGCTCGTGCATTTCGTTCGTTCTATTTTATGATGCACACAAACTTTTTTTTAATCCTTCTCGACCTTCACCTCGATGACATTCTCAGGGCTTGCGGCAAAAATGCAAGAACCCTAGCCACTTTCGAAATATTTCCTTCACATCTATGACTCTTTATAACCTCTTCTCCTTCGACTCCATCTCTAGATGGAATATTGTACATATTCTCAAAATACCGCTTCTTTTTGCTTGGATTGGCCAATGCATTACGAAGATTCCCATGTATACTTAGTTGCTTGGAATAACATACACACAATAACTCATTCCATTCAAAATTTCTCATTTTCCAGGATTCTCAACAATGCCATGAATTTATCGTTTGTGCATGTTCGCACTGGCAATATCCATGCTGCCAATTTTTATGGTATTCGAAAACGTAGTCTTCGAGTTCATATCGGGACAGCTATCTTGAACTTTTACTGGAATGACTAAAAGTACCGACTCGGATCACTTCAGCGGAAATGCAAGAAACATCTATCATGACGGCATTTTTATATTCAATGTTCATTCAAACGGCCGGGGGTCTTGCTCGACTTTGTAGCTCGGGGGAGCTTCGTGAATAGCTTGTGATATTGAACCAATTCTTCGAGTTTCACGGCCTATCTCTATCACACAACTTCATAAATGCGACCGCTCAATAGGCCAGGTATTGTAGGACAGAGGGTGAAAAGTACCACAAGACAACCAGATGCCGTCAAATTCAATGCACCGTTGCACTTCAATTCGACCCTCTCCAAGTATCGGTGCTGCATTACATTATATCAAGTGGATCATGAAGCCGACGCAGGGAAAACTTGAACTCGAGTTAAGCGATCGATGCCATCAGGTGGGATTCACGCATCGTCAAGACTAGATAGAATCCTCAAATTTCGACCATGGCGGTACTCGAGGTGACAAAAATATTGTCACCTCCTCTTCTCGTATTTGGTAGGGTAGCAGTTCTATCTCGAAAACTGCCAGTGGGCAATTACTTGCCGTCTGATACTAGTATTACTGGCACTGGCAGTACTAATTAAACTTGCGATTCCATATAGCGATCTTTCTCAGTCTTCAAGACTTTGGGACTCGGGCAAATCCCGTTACAACAGATGTTGCTGTCGTGAAGACTGAAAATACCTTTGCTCAATGTGCATCACAATCGTCACCGGACTCCGACGTAAGTCAAATCGAGATTTGAGGAAGGTGCCTGGCATTCCAAGGTTTCAAAATTATTCTACGTTTTTTCATGGATGCTAGCTTGGACATCGGGAGTTCTCCACCTTCAATTGGACTTAACTTCTAGGTGATACGTCAACCTTGGAACCAAGTTGGACATTGAGACTTGAAACCCGGCGGCAACCTTCAACCTGAAGCTGAACTCGGATCTTCCGCTGACTCTATGTAACTTTAGTACACACATGCATCTATATCCGAGCATGCCATAACCTCTTTAAGTGCCGATGGAAATAATCCACTAGCCTGCAACACAACTGTGAGTTACCTCATTCAAGATTCCTCGATCAAACTGCAGCTTACAAGAGGTGAAGTGTACCGGTCTACAGCCAGCTTGCTGCTCAGGATCCTGTGTTGATTTGAGCAGTAATGTAAACACTTGCGGCGCCTGTACAACTTCCTGCATCAATCACCTTTGCCCCGGAAAATCACCCAGTTGCTGCTCGGGAAAATGCGTGGACCTCAACTCGAACAATTCAAATTGTGGAGCTTGTGGTACTACCGTGAGTGAGGATCAACCCCTTGAATCCACATTTTGATTTGAATTGACATAATGACACATAGTGCCTTGGAAATGGTACATGGTGTTGTTCTGGTCTATGCGTGAATCTCTATAATAGCCCTGTTCATTGTGGATCTTGCGAATCAACTCCAGTAAGAAGTCATTGAATACATCGAATAGCATGGATCCTAGTGCATCTGCTGACAAGCCTGCAGTGTGGTGGTATAATGCCTGGCTGCTGCACAGGGAGATGTAGCGACTTCGCTTTCGACCCTTCGAATTGTGGATCCTGTAAGAACATAGTAAGGGATACCAGTGGCAGTGATCACTAGAATAATATACTTGGCCAATCTGAGTGCTAAACAAATGAAAGTGCAACAGTTCTATCCCGACGTGCTGCTCCGGAAACTGCACAAATTTAAACAACGATCCTAAACATTGTGGATCTTGTACACGCGCGCCCTGTACAGGCACTACCCCAGCATGCTGCTCAGGAATGTGTGATGATCTCAACAATAGCACGATCCACTGCGGAAGCTGTAGCATAACCGTGAGTTCTCTAAGCTGGCAATAGTTGACTCGGAGATATGAAACTAGAATAAAACTAAGAATCGTCCCATACTCTACAGTGCGGCCCATCCGCCCCCAACTGCTGTGCTGGGAATTGCACGAATGTCAACACCGATCCAAACCACTGCGGATCATGCTCAGCTGCCCCTTGTACGGGTTTAACTCCAAATTGCTGCGCTGGAAATTGTACCAATTTTAATACCGATCCGAATCACTGCGGCTCTTGCAGCGCGAATCCTTGCCCTGGTACAGTGCCTGCTTGCTGTTCAGGTATTTGCACTGATCTATACAACAGTCCCTTGAGATGTGGATCGTGTAACAATACTGTAAGTCTGAATGCATTCAATGTGAGTTGTGATCCTACTATTAACTCATAAATAGTGTTCGGCTTCACTTCCGACTTGCTGTGCAGGAAATTGCACCAATCTGAACACAGATAGCAGCCGTTGTGGATCGTGTACAGCAGCTCCATGTACAGGACAGAGACCTGCCTGCTGCAGTGGTTCGTGCACGGATCTGTTCACGAACTCGCTTAGATGCGGCTCATGCAATATCAGTGTAAAGTTACCCCCTCGCCGTTTTTTAATGTTCAGCTCTAACCAGACTATCATTGACAGTGCTCTATCACGCAGCCTACATGCTGCAACGGAACTTGTACTAATTTAGCTAGCAGCCCACAATTCTGTGGCTCCTGCGCGGCAGCGCCTTGTACAGGCTCAATACCCGGCTGTTGCTCAGGAGTTTGTACTGATTTAGGCACAAACCCATCGAAGTGCGGAACATGTAACACGACGGTACGTGATATCAGATATTTTTATACCATTACTACACAAGATTCGGCTATTTTTCAAGGTTATCGCTGACATTTCCTTGATCGTTAGTGCGCTGCGGCTAAGCCAACATGCTGCGCAGGAACGTGCGTGAACTTGAACAATACAGCCTCAACATGTGGAAGCTGCAACAATACTGTAAGCTGACTGGTGCCGAAGATTTATTTTTCAACTTCTAAGGTTGATATCAATTTTTGTTGAAAACATATGAATAACGACCTTATTAGTGCTCGGCAGCGTCGCCTACATGTTGCTCGGGAGTGTGTACTAATCTGAACACGAATTTCTCAACATGCGGTTCATGCAACACAACTGTATGTTTCAACTTTGGAAGCTACTTGATTTTGAAAATAGACAAAATCATTCCTCCGAGCTGTACGGGATACTGAGACTTTGATTAGTGCACGGCCCTTGCTCCCACTTGCTGTTCGGGCACATGTGTCAATCTGCTAACATCACCTACTCGCTGCGGCAGTTGCAATATTACAGTAAGCAAGAATCTTCAAAAACTTCCTAGGTGCGTCTGCACATTAAAATTGTTGACTCGATATCCTAGTGCGCAGTTACACAACCAACGTGTTGTTCTGGTCTATGTGCAAACCTTAACTCATCCGCGACAAATTGTGGGGTTTGCAATAATATTGTAGGGCTTCAAATTCTCGATGCCACTGAATGAGTAAGACGAGAGACTAAGGAATTAACAGTGTCCACTTGCGAATCCGAATTGCTGTTCTGGAGCATGCACGAACCTGGCCAGTAACCCACTTAACTGTGGAGTATGCGGAAGAGTGGTATGATACATTTACTTTGCTAGATGGATTTTTCCAAGAGAAATTCCAATCGATACATATAAAGACTGATTCTTTCTAATCATAGTGCGCCGCAGCAACTCCGAATTGCTGTTCTTCGCTCTGTACCAGTGTTTTAACAGACAATAGAAACTGCGGAGCTTGCGGAACAGTGGTGAGTGATTTGTTTGCCCTGGCGACCCAAGCGCTCTGCGGCTTCAAGCTTGATAGAGCCCTTGCCCAGGTGTATTCTACTTGAAAGCTGCTCTATTACTTGAAGAATATCATGTTTTGACTCAAAATTGCAGTGCAATACGACATCTCCGACATGTTGCGCCGGGACATGTACCAGCTTGACTACAAACCCTCTTACCTGCGGCACATGCAATACAACAGTGAGTAGACTTCCATTAATCAATATAGTACTATTATAACGAAGACTTCACATACTGACTACAGGCTGCGGAAGTGCCCACTGGCATCGCCGAACTGCTGTGCTGGAAACTGTACCAGTGTTCTCACTGATACCAAAAATTGTGGAACTTGCGGAACAGTAGTATGTTCCCCTCCCTCTGTCTAAGCCTCAAGGAAGAACTAATTGAACTTCAACATCAGTGTCCCGTGGCATCGCCAACATGTTGTAACGGCACTTGCGTCAATCTAAATACCACTTCATCAAAATGTGGATCGTGTAGCACAGCGGTACTCATGACATCAATTCAAAATACTGTCTACATTTTGTACTTGCAGAGCTGATTATTCAATCCGCAATAGTGCAACGGAACAACTTTGAATTGCTGCGCAGGTGCATGCACCAACACCACATATGACCCTCGAAATTGCGGTCTATGTGGAAAGAATGTGAGTATGCCCATATTTGAGAACATGAAGAGAAAGTGCCCGCCAGAATATTTAGCTGACTCGGTATCTACACCAGTGCACGGTATCCCAAAGTTGCATCAATGGTACTTGCGGCGTTTGCCCAGCAAATACCACATACTGCAATACGACTGGTCAATGTGTATGGTTTCATTTGTCCTTTCTTAACCGTCTAAGGCTGACTAGAGCGGCAGTGCGCGACCAATTCTACATGTATCGGTTCAGGTCTCAACCTTGGCTGCTGCGCGAATTCATTCTCCTGTCCACCATTGTTGACACCAACCGCCCCTGCAGTCTGTGTAAGTTCATTCCAAGGGAAGTGAAGAGGTTCAGTATGGTGAAGCTGATATAAATCAAGTGTTTGTTACCATGTCTACTTGGATTATGCGCCTTGTCAATCGGCTTGGACAGAACAAAGCTGTTGGCGCCTCTATGAAGAGGTCATCTACTAGGGGCATCAAACTTGGAATGAATGTTACTGGAGGTCTGGAGGAGAGATCAAATTGAATGGAGCATCAAAAATTTTAATGAATTCAAATACCACCTGGGCAGTAGTACTACTAGTACTTAGTATAACCTTGGAATGCGATCCAACTTCCAAGGTTTACTATCAATTTTGACTCAATTCTTTCCGGAGATAGATTCGTTCAAACCCATCCTCTACTCCACGCCCAACCTCTGAGAATCCTAGGCCCTCGTAGAACTTCAAATTCTCGTGCATTTTCACATTCGTATACAATTCTAGGGTGAAAAAGCCTTTCGATGCAGCAATCCCTTCTGCGTGCCGCATCAGGGCACGACCATATCCACGACCCTGCGTTTTTGGATCAACGACTAGATTTTTAATTACCATGGTCCCTTTTTCCGAGTATTCAGAGACCACGATTGCACCAACAACCTTTCCACCATCCTCTTTCAGAGCGAAGACTGGGCTGGTCCGTACCGCCAAATCATAGTCTTCTGTCATCGGCGCTGGTGGTTTCCCGATGCGATCGATGTATTTGGAATATGCTGAATTGACCATTTCCTTGATCTGCGGCACATCTTCCAGAGTGGCTTTGACTATCACGGCCTCTTCATGATGGGACGGTGTAGCCATTTCTGTCAAGATTCAAATGTTGAAGTTTATTCAATGAAAAAGCGCTGTAGTAGGTGTGGACAGTGGATGTGCAAATCCCCACGCGATATCAAACTTGAACGCGGAGCCTGCTCAAGTGGAGGATAGTATGGATCAGATACTATGAGAGCAAGTAGCCTGAATTTGTGACGATCACTGGTTTGAAGTGTCACATTATCAGTCAACAATTAGATAGTAGAAATAATGACTCAGAAGAGAACATGTAACACCAGGGGCTGGCTCGATTGGTGGGGTAAGAAATGCGCACGGGGAATTGCGTCGCCAATGAGATTTCCCCAGGACCCTAGAGTCGCACGGCCAGTCTCGATTGCCATTTTATTCGATTCTATTTTCCTGGAGCTACTACGATATTATCGATATCAAGCAGCAAAATTATATAGCTTGAAGAGAACGTCGTGGATTGAGTTCAAATTCTGGACGATATGGTCTCAATTGGGTGTTATAACTTATTAGTACTCCCGACCCCACACTAAGCAGCTGGAAAAGGGAAAGGAGGGTATCTCCACTGATGACTCAACGTGATTTCGCCCCCAGCCAAAAGGGCTATGAAATCTCACTTTCCAAGATACGTGTGGTACTATCATAAGAGCGGCTCGCGCGTAGGTTTTGAGAATGCCTTCATCTACCGAGCGAACATTCGGTCTTTACGAGCTTCTAGAACACATATTGCTACAACTCGACCAGATTGATATCCTCCGAGCGCAGGGTGTTTGCCGTGATTGGAAAAACTTGATCACAACATCTCCAAGTCTTCGACGTGCTTGCTGGTATGAAACGAGTGGTTCCGGACATGATTCTTCTCAATTGTTCTCTGACCAGGAGCCAAATATCTGGACACTGAACCCGGCTTTCAACCGAATCGGTGTAACTTTGACCCAAAAAGTGAGATTCCTGATAGGGTCCGACGGACTCGGGGCATTCAGCTTGGAGGACCGGGTTTATGACAAACCTGGATCATGGACGACCATGCTAGCTACAAGGCCCCCTTGTCGACGAATGGAAATAATCTGCCCCAGCCCTGACTTTGATAGTCCCGACCAGGAGATGTTCGACCCCCTTGGTTGCTAGTTTCGCCCGCTTAAGGCTGACATTTTCAGGTACTATGCAATTGTATCTATGGAACACTATCTCCTCATGGGCGACGTCATGGCAATTCTAGCAGAATGCCAGCATCGGCAGGAAGGTGGCCTAGATCGCTGCACTGATGGAAGCCAGCACAAGAAAGGTGTTTTGACACCATATGAACCGGAAAACGATTGGGAATACATTCTTGAAAGGATGCCGAATGACGTATCAATTAAAGTTGCGATCTGCTTGCCTTGGGGTGGACCACTTTGCTCTGCCTTTTCACTTCGACATCTCGACACCAGCAAATGCTTTTTACGGGAAATAATTTTCCATGAGATGGTAACAGATGATGGAGAACATCTTTCTAGGGGTGTAGAATACACTCCAGCGCGCCACCCGGTATGTAAAAAAGGAAAATACGAGGCAAATCTGGTGGCTGTCAGAGATCATCGTGAAGGCCATCCATCTGAATGGAGCAAGATGTACCGGCTCGTTTCTGATATTATTTAATCGAGTCATCCATCTACGGGCCCCTGCCCAGGTGGGCTTCATGTCCCCACCATCATCAACCTTAACTTGAACGTGGAATGGGCAAAGATCATGAGCTCCGAGTCTCTGGATTTCCAGTATCGATGGCAACATAGTATCTGAAACATGAGCTAGGTCATAGCACAGTGATCTATATTCAAAAACACGAGCACCTTTAGTGTCTTCAAATTCTAGAAGGAATTCAGTATTTCGGAAGAATTTCTATTTGTTCGACTTGCTAGTAGTCATGCTACTATACTGTCTGAGACCTCCTCTATAGCAATGTACTGATTCATCAGTCCACTGGCATCCGGGGGTGAATCCCAAGACTAGTATCCTGTACCTATAGCTCACTACTAGGTGATTGATGAAGTTCCAACTTGAATGGTTGGTGTATTTAAATTATCATATTCAGCGTGCAGTCCTGGTAGTATTCAGGCCCAGCTTAGCACAATGGCGATTCATTTTTGGATTCATTATACCCTCCCATGAAAAATGGCCATTAAAAGATTTTTCAACTGCGAGACATCGTGTCCTATCCAAGAGCCAACTTCAAGATTCGGTTCTCTCAGTCACTTTTTGACCCAGCACCCAAGCATATCGGTAGTACGCGGCAAGCCCAATCACGGTGCTTGGACAATACTGTGGTTTCTTTGCAAAGTAGTCACATCAGACGGGTCTAGTCTAGGTTCCTCAATGATTTGCCACTCAACCTCTTTGACAATCTGTGGTTGGATATGCATGCCTCCTGGGTTACTAGTGAGGTGAATTTCGTCTTGAAGTGGAGTGCTTCCGTTCTTGCGACGACTGCGCGAGGCAGTGCCAGAACTATACTGTTTGAAGTAGTTTTGAGCGCTGCTTTTTGCTTCTATGACCCATGCAGGACCGTGGTGACGCATGAACTGTCGTAGAAAAGGAAGACAAGGACATATGATGATGAGGTTTGCTTCCACGTTTCTAGATGATAGTCAGTTCAAGTTTAGTGCTTTGTAAAGACGATATAAGCAAGACACTCACATCCAGACTTGTGGCTCGGCAACTTGATAGGTGGGGTCTATGGTCTGGAGTGACGGTATCAATGTAACAAGCCGGAGAATACTCGTTATCAATGTTCTAAAGGCAGAATTAGACTCCTTCAGTTTTCAAAGATGATATGTATGCGGGCATTATCAATGTCGAATAAACTCACGCGCAACCAATAGTGAATATGATGAGAAGACCAACTTTCTGCATACGTGGCATATGCAGACCGCAAACCAGTGGGATTGGAACTACAATAAGTGCTAGATCCGTCACTATATTGGTCACTGCGGTGGCGATATAGAGGCCATTGCGGTCAATACAGTAGCCCTCTGTGATCGATGCATCCCAGCCCCTTTGAAGTGGGTTACATGCAAAAATGAGAGCGAAGATAATTGCAATACTGTATCCACAAACGACGCCGGTAATGATATACAATGTCCACTTATAGATGGGTTTCTTATTGACGATGCGATGGTAGAGGATTATCAAGCTGACTTTGGCAAACGCAAGAGCAGGGACGTATACAACGGCAGCAACGAGAACGACCTGTTGAATATGCCGTGGTGGGTCAGCAGAAAGATTTACCAGCTGGTACTAATAGCAATGTAAGCCCTGAAGATAAGTACCTTTTGATAGATGTTGAACATATTTGGTGTGAGATTCCATAGATGTATTCCAATCCCCCCATGCGTGTATCCAACTAAAATCGACGATTAGCATGTAGAAGAAATGAGAATGAGTTGGATGGACTTAGAAACTTCATACATATACACATTATCTGAGTGAGCAGAGAGAAAAACTGCTCCTATGGTTAGCTTTTTCTCTCAAGAATCCGAGAACAGTATTCACCCAAGCCACAATTATTGAAACTAAGTAATGAATCGTTTGTAAGCCATTTTTTCGCGTAGCAAAGGAACTAATTGCAATGGGAACATACCATCATCCCCGCCGAACTTTCGTAAGAGATGTGCTCGAGTATACACACGCATGCCTAGAAAAAGCGCGCTGAGGCATAGTCCAACACTGATCAAGGTCATGTTTGTTTTGAACTTCCAGGGGGCAGAGTAATCGAAGTCGGTTGTTTGCCCTGGCGGAGGAGGAATTACGCCAACTTGAACTGTAGTAGCCCCCATAGTGTTACCACTTGACCGGCGTTCGGTGCTGATGGTAGTAATAGTATTGCCAGTGGAGGCTGAGATAGTGTCGTGGGAAATGGCCAGTACCTAGATATAATATTGGGACTTCTGAATTTTTAACATGTCCGATTCCACTGGCACGTATTACTAGTATCCAGTTATATCCTCTGCAACTCGCACTGAGCAGCGTCCGAAATGATCGAATTTCTGATACGCATGCCGCAGGACTCCTGATCGTGCGTCCCTGGATTAGGCTAGACCATCGACATATCGTCGCTCATCCACCACTAGCGCATCCTTCAAGGCGCCCGAGCCCAGTGTAGGCCAGTAACTCTTACCATAGCTGGCCATATTTTGCTCCGGTCGCATTCCCATCTAATGCGGCGTGCGGAGAAAGGCCGTATAACCTTTTGCCGTAGCAGGGATTAAAGGACGATCATCATGTATGCGAGTCCGCATATCACGTAGGGAAATCAGAAACCTGAACAAGGGGTGGAATCGTTCTAATTGTGAGCTCAAGAGCAAATCGGGTTTTGTGTGTTTGGAAAGTCTTTCTCTTCTGCTCTATTTCTCTCTTTTTGGAACGCCAGCCTGTTTGATAAGAGTTATCAGCGCTTGAGGAGCCAAGAAACTCACCAGAAAGGAATCAAGGCAAATGTTGCTAATTGTGAAAGTCTGTATTCGTGCATAACCTTTCTTACCGAGCCTCCATTGTGGTGCTCAACGAGTGCATAATGCTCAATCTTCAGGGAGAGTCGGAGCATAGCCTTGTCTGTACCTGCGACCGAAGCCAATAGTTTTTGGGGTTGACTGCTTGAATTTCTCCCCCTGTGACTCGGATTGGCTACACAATGAGAAGGCTGGATTTCGGAAGCATTGCTACTGGCTGCAGATTTCCTCAATTTCAAGGTTCGGAGTTTATCCTGCAGCCGCCACACTAGGCACTTGAATCGCAAAAATGGGGTGGGAAACACGTGTTGTCAGGGTCAAAAAGCTTGAACTAGGAACTTCAGCCCTGGAGCCACTGGTCGTTCGTTTCAGATATTGAACCGACGCGAGGTACTAGGTGTTCGTTCAAGTTGTTTCTGATTCCGCGACGAAGGATTTGATAGACCGATGCAGGATGTTGATCTCGGCGAACTTCCAAAAGTTTATTTCAAATTGAGGCCAATAATGGAATTATGTGCCAGCCCCTCTCCGAGTCGTTTCAGAGTGACCGGTGGACTTTCTGTACGGAGTATATTCATCAAAAATCCACAGGGCTTACACGCGGGGTGTATGCCAAACGAGGTAGTTAACGCGGCCGAGGTACTGAATATTCACAGCATGAAGCCGAAAATTGGTCTTGACTCACTGGGCATAGTAAAATAGTCCATCATGATTGTGTCATCGCAGCGAACCCCGACTTTGCACAGTGAATTCAGAGATAAATTTACATTGTCGGAATTCATTTAATTCAAATGGCATAAGAAACAGGTGGGATCGAGTGACTGTTGTGGTAGTACGTGTAATAGTCCTGCCCAGGTGTGTCATACAGAAACGACTTCACAATATTTGTGATAAAACCAATCACTGTTCCGCGTCCTTATTGGTAGTAGGAAATGAAAATGTTTATGACAGCTGCATAAAATATGAATCTGAATCATTGACAGAAACGGGGCTGACCCCCGAGTCCACAATTTCAATATCGGATACAACTACGGAGTACTACTGGTTTCACCTGACAGGACGTAAACTGATCAAATATTGTGCTTTTCTTCATATAGATATGGATACAACGAATCCACACCGTAAGTGATCTGCATTATCGAAGTACTCCACTTGAGGCACATCCCCAGTAGTTCAAAGTGGTATGTGCTTGACAGATGCGAATTTGACGGGGCTGGAGTGGAGTTTGGAATTGGAGAGTCTCTTGACTTGAAACGGCTACGAAGATAGAGCCCACCTGTTTGAAGTCCTCGCATTGTGAGGTGTTACCTAGGTATGTGCAGCCTCGGGATAGTTAATACTACTGGTATTAGTTACGGTTGGCAGACTGAGAACTTTCTCTCCGTCATGTAGTTCAGAGTGATGGCCTGGTAGTGCTGATATTCAAGACTAAAGTGACAATGGCATTTCATAAATTCGCTTGACGTAAAAACATAGCTCTATAATATCATTATAACGCATTATATCGTGAAGATGATCCTGATGTTCCATCATCAGAAACTACTTCGATCTCAATCTGCTTCGTGATTCCCGGGTGCGGCTCAGGGAAGCCATGGTCACCACCTCCAGGAGCGCCGCTCCTTTCATCGAGGATACGATCGATGCTTCCATATTCCACGTCATTGGGTTTGCTGTACTTGCTAGGTGTCTTGCGGTGCTGGGTAGTCTCGTTGTTTGTGGTTCGACGGTTGCTGAAAGGACCTGAAAGCTCGTAGGATCTAGTAACACTGGATAATTTGCGAACGGAGGAAATTATCAGAGGGCGGATGCATGGTATCGACGAGGTGATGATGATGATAGCGTTTTCAACGTATCCCCAACGGATCAGTTCTAATCCACCAGCAGAGCCGAGGTTGGTGATGCTGGGAAGGGTGTCGAGTTTGGTAGTCTTGATAATAGATGCAACCATTGCGCTAAATTGTCAGTATTGCTGCTATGATGAGGGGGAGAAAGTTCCACTTACACAATTCCCAAACTTAGCAGACCGATCAAACTTATCTTGATGCGAAGCTTCAAGTTGAGATTCCAGAAGACAATAGTCGGAAACACGGCCAAGAACAAATCGGCAGCCGAGTTGAAAGCTAAAGCGAGTCAGAATATTCCTTGAATCGCACCAGGGAGCATCGGGTACTTACTATTGGAGAAATAGGCAAACTTGATCACGGCTTGATCATCACCGCATGTTGTTTTCACGGTAGGATCCCAAAGTATGTTCACATTCTTACAAAGGCTCAACGGAAGGACCGCCGACGTGATATTTCCAGCCAGCTGGATAACAAGTATCACCCATAGTAAAATCTTGTATGCCTTCTTTGTTCCGAGAACTGCGACCAGGTATATGATAAAGGAGGTTCGGGCGATGGTTGTGCTCAATGTAACGATTGGAATCTGTATAGCGATGTACTTCAAAACCAGCGAAGTGTCATGGGTGAAGGGCTCTCCTAGGGGCTTTCCAAAACCATGTTCAACAGAAAGCGTGAGAAAAACGGTCGAAGCGATGGCCGAAAGCTGGAGAAAAAGACGTTAGAAACTCAGTTGATTTGACGGTATCCATATACTATGGGATTCTGATCCATACCGATGCGATGATCATCAAAACGTCGTCGACATGAAAGCGGTTGATCTTAATCTTAGCAAAGACCCTAAGAATTACGATCAACGCTGCAATGATCACCGCGACCCAGACCCCTCGAACAAGGGCCGGGCCATGGTTTGATACGGTTTCCGACATATCGATGCCAGCAGTGTGCAAAGTGAAGGTCCTGTGAAGACGATAACGTTCCTAGGATCTCATCCTTCGTTGAAACAATACGGAGATGTGCTACTTTAAGAAACCACCGGAGAATATATTTTTGGTGTTAAAATTATACTTTCTAATAAGTTCTCATGTCAGCGTGGCTGAAATTTGGCCCAAAAGAAAATCGGAAATGTGGAGAGCCGACTTATATGATTCCTCCGCTGGATGAATGATCCGACTGGGGGGTCGCTTAACGGGCCCCTTGGTTCGTGCTTGAAATCATATTTGGAAAGGCCAATTATCAAGAGGCCCCTTCACAAAATCCTGATCTCCTCGAATTGAGTGGTCCTCCAAAAGGTCAAGTACCTTGGCGCTTCTAAACTCTGATCGATTGCTTGACCCACAAAGATCGCCCTGATAGGGCCAAGATGTGGAGATCTGAGACAACAGATCGCCCGGGCTTCGGGTGTGCCTTAGGGTGGCGTAACAAGGTAGCAGCAATCTCTCCGTGGCTTTCCGGTCACGGACTTCCAATGGTTTTTGTGAAGACCAAGCAATGCCACAGGAAAGATTCTGGAAGGGTACCAATTCCGTCGATATCAGGGTTGGGTATGATGAAATGCATCATATTTGCCACAGATTGATCGGACTTGTATGATCTGCAAGTACCGAGAGGAGGTAAATGCGTTTGGAGAGAACTCCATCACGGGGAACCATGTGGTAGGAGCTTGTCCGTTCGGTTCAATCCCGGCATTTCTCATGCACAGCATGTCCACTGGTTTGCTAGTGGTTACGGTGGCTTCGGCTTAGACTCTCTAGGGAACATCTCCGAAAGGCTCAAAAAAAATCCAGACCAAGGGGGTTTGCCATAATGAACCCAAGGAATGTTGAATTCCCCCATATAACGTCCATAAGGCCTGCTGATCGGCAAAACTTTACCAGACATCTTCTTTTTCACTCATCCCCACCATGAAGCTTTGGCTGGCAACGGTTGCGGCTCTCGCCTCTACGGCATCTGCATCTACATCTGCATCTGAAAATGAGTCTCAATGTCACTGCTTGCCAGGAGATAGCTGCTGGCCTAGCCCTGCCTCCTGGGACTCCCTGAATGGCACAGTTGGGGGTCGTTTGGTTGCGACCGTTCCCATTGGCACCCCTTGCCATGCGCCTACCTATGATGCTAAAGCCTGCGCGGCCCTTCAAGCCAGCTGGACCAAGCCACAGCCCCAGTAAGTGATCCTTTAATGCGATCCTTCAATGTGCTCACATTGCATGCCAAGACTATGGTGAACTAAATTTACCCCAGCCTCGACTCGTCCTCTTCTGTGATGCAGAACTATTTTGCAAACCAAAGTTGTGATCCTTTCACTGCAAAGAGCAAGCCATGCACGTTGGGCAATTACGTGAATTACGCCGTCAATGTCTCATCTGTTCAAGATGTTATCGCAACTGTGAACTTTGCGAGGGAGAACAATGTTCGTTTCGTTATCAAGAACACCGGCCATGAGTATGTTCCCTTTTAATTCCCTCATTTTGCAATCCGACCAGTGCTAATCAGGTGCAGCTATCTCGGACGCTCAACCGGTGCCGGTGCCATCTCAGTGTGGACCCACCACCTGAAAGATATTGAATTCAAGGAGTGGTCTGATTCGGCCTATCAAGGTGCTGCCTTCAAAGTTGGCGCTGGCGTCATGGGCTACCAGATTCTCGCCGCCGGCAAAGCAAAGGGCCATGTCGTGGTCACTGGCGAATGCCCAACAGTTGGACTGGCTGGTGGTTACACCCAGGGAGGTGGCCACAGTGCTCTTAGCACTCAGTTCGGCCTCGGTGCTGACCAGACTCTCGAATTTGAGGTTGTCACGGCTTCAGGCAAACGCGTCGTTGCCTCTCGTTCCCAAAATGCGGATTTGTTTTGGGCTCTTAGCGGAGGTGGAGGTGGCAACTACGCTGTTGTTGTATCCATGACCGTCAAAGCTCACCCAGATGCGATCATTGGCGGTGCTGCTGTTCAGGTCTCGGCAGCAAATGTGACTTCGGACGTCTTTTACGAGGCCGTCTCCGAATTTCATCATCAGCTTCCCAAGATGATCGATCAAGGTGTTACCGTTATCTACCAAATGACCGCCAATGTCTTCATCATCAGCCCTTTGACTGCCTATAACCAGACTGCTGCCGAGGCAAAGGCCATCCTTACCCCATTCCTCGAGACGCTCACCAAGCTTGGTGTTCAGTACAAGGCCTCCTTTTCTCAGTATGATTCATACTATGATCACTACAACAAGTACATGGGACCTCTGCCGTGGGGAAACCTCGCTGTTGCATCATATCAATACGGCGGCCGTTTGATTCCTCGTGATGTTTTGGAGAACAATCCTACTGGAATGGGCAGTGTTTTGCGTAACTTGACCCAGAGTGGTGTCATCGCTGTGGGTGTCGGTATGGACGTCTCGAACCCTGGCAATGTTTCCAATGCTGTTTTCCCAGCTCTCCGCAACGCTGCCGTTACCATGCAAATTGGAACCATGTGGAACAGTACCGCTCCTTGGTCAAAGATGATTGAGGATCAGTACAAGATCACCAATGAGTATGTCCCACAGCTGGAGGCCATTACACCAAACAGTGGCTGCTACCAGAACGAAGCCAACTTCCGTCAGCCCAACTGGAAGCAAACTTTCTTTGGTAGCAACTATTGTCGTTTGCTATCAATCAAGAAGAAGTGGGACCCTACTTCCTTCTTCTACGCTCTTAAGGGAGTAGGCAGTGATGAGTGGTCTGTATCCGAGTCTGGTCGGATGTGCCGCGCCTGAAATAGCACGCTGACATCTGCCAACCTTGGAAATAATAAAACTGTATCATTACAGTTTCTTCTACATAGTATTAGTGTATAAATCATGTTAGACGTATATAGGTCACGATAAACAAGTTGTGAAAGAAGCCAATGAAGCAAGTTCAAGTTTACGAAGAGAAAATCTTCAAACAAATTGAATGAGTAGTAGTAGATACTAGTATTCATTAGAACTACCTAGTCCCTTGGAAGATACTGTATCAACTTGAATGCTAGTAGTAAATGGTAATCCATTAGGAGTAAACACTAGTAGTGCCTACGGATGACTGGTAGGATGTCTCGATCATTTTGCTCGTCCAAGTGGTTCAATGACTTCACCATGTGTCCTTTCACTATAACCAGACTTCAAAACTGCCAGCATTGTGACCAAATTCAAACCATTGAGCTGTCTCCCTAGCTTGAAAATGCAAGATCTAAGTTCCAAAATCCACTGGGCAAATGAGAGCCAAAGGAGCACAGTCATTCATGCATCCAAGCACTAGACCGCTCTTACTGCCGGGAATTTGGATTGCACTGTCTCACTGGGAATATTTACTGAACAAGACGTGCCATGGTGAGTACTAACCTTCCAGCATGCGCCATATGCCCAGCCCCCTGTCTTGGAAAAGTGGGCTAGCTGTCCAGGTGCCCTGAGCAAGATTGACGGTGGTGTCAAACTCGGAATATACATTAGCTCCGAGCGTTTTGTACATGATCCACCTGCTGTGAGGTATTTAGCGCCCATGGGGAGAAGCTGCAGATAACTCCTACCTGACGTCAAGAAAGAAATGCGCATGGACATGTGGTGAACATGAGAAGCAATGCGTGTCTCACGTCGACAAGGGTGTTTCTGGTGTATCCCCGGAGTAGCCCGGTAGCATCTTGAAAGAAAAAACCCGAGTGCTGTACATAAGTGATGGTCAGATAAGGCCAATCAGATTGAACTTCAACTGATTCATCTAGACCTTTTGGGGCCTCAGTCCACCATCGTGGGGAAACTAAAATTGGCCTAGCCAATCGGCACTCTGCTACCAATGGAATCCAAAAATAAGTCTGATAGCCCGAACGATCTCAAACTCTTGAATTTGATCAATCCAATCTTTGACTTGCCACTAATAAGAAACTACTAAATCCGCTTTCCGCTTTTCGAATGATCTCTCGCCCTGCTGCAGATGCAATCAACTCCGGAGCACAGCATGGCAGACAAGTCGGGGCCAAAGCCTCGCAAGGGGGCTCTCCGATCTAAAACACTGTGGAGATTGCAACACAAGTACTAGCCTGCTAAGACCATCCCTTGATAATGATCACATCGGTTTTCAAATCAACCGCAGTCCGAGCGGACCGCTCCTCAGCTACGCAAAGCTGTTATACTGCTCAATTAACTTCACAAATTCTGTGTCTGTTCAACCTGCACCTCGCATGATCAAAACCCCCTGTGATAAAGTCGATCCCGTAGATCAGGGGCGCGGCATCCGCAGACAAGTGGAGACCTGCCCTACCTTCAGCGCTTTCTCCTGCCAATCATGCGGCCCGAAAGGAAGAATGCATACAAATCTCTCCATTGAATTATGTGTCTACGATCCTGGATTACGCGCCAGAGGTGTCATATTTAAACAGCGCGTTGTCGCCCAAAAATTCCCCTGAGTAGGTTATCTTGTGCTGGCACATCCTCGCAAAATGTGGTTTTCTCGTGGTCTTTTCGCTCCGGTACTCATCCCTTTCATTCTATCAGGCGGCGTCTTTGCCGATGAAGCCTTAGAAAGAGCAGAAGAAGGTCTGCGCACATTACAAGACTACTACAACGATGGTACTGGACTCTGGAATACAATCGGATGGTGGAATGGCGCGAACTGTATGACGGCGATCGCAGACCTAGCTTTGATTGATCAATCAGTGGTGGAAACTGCAGACTACGTCTTCAACAACACGCTCAACAAAGCCCCTTCGTCGA
The DNA here is from genome assembly GCA_000347475.1 of Penicillium paxilli ATCC 26601. Lineage (NCBI taxonomy): Eukaryota > Fungi > Ascomycota > Eurotiomycetes > Eurotiales > Aspergillaceae > Penicillium > Penicillium paxilli. The sequence continues at coordinate 62,504 of AOTG01000098.1, forward strand.
ACCCGAAGCCTGGCCCCGAAGTGAAAACAAACTACCAGCGATCATTCGCCCGTCAAGCTACCAACTCTGCGAACGCATCCCAATGGCTTGATTCTGCTTACGATGACGATGCATGGTGGGCCCTCGCATGGATTGCTGCATACGATGTCACAGAGGACAACACTTATCTTTCGTTGGCCGAGGGAATTTTCGCGGCTTTGGTGAGTCTTCATTATTCATTCAAGAAGCATGCTGGTCATTTATCATACTGACAACTGCAAAGACGAAAGCCTGGGGAACACGGTGCGGTGGTGGAGGTATACCATGGAACCCTACCGACCAATACATCAATGCTATCACAAACGAACTGTTCCTTTCGGTTGCGGCGCATCTGGCCAACCGTGTACCATCAAGGAAAAATCAATATGTTAACTGGGCCATAAAGGAATGGGACTGGTTTACTGCGCAAGGGTTCATTGGCGAAAATCATACTATCAACGATGGACTTTTGGACAACTGCGGGAATAACGGTGCTACAGTGTATGCTGCTCTTCACATTCAAAATCATTCAAAAGAGAACCTGACGCTAATAAGCAAACAGTTGGTCTTATAATCAAGGTGTTGTCCTTGGCGGACTTGTCGAGTTGAACAAAGCAGCACCTAATCATACATACATCGAAACCGCGAACACCATTGCGAGGGCAGCTATCGATACTCTTGCTGATTCGAATCATGTCATTCATGACTGGTGTGAGACTAGCAGTTGCGAACCTGATGCGACCCAGTTCAAGGGCATCTTTGTTCGCAATCTGCTAATGTTGCACCGGGTATCACCAAATGCAATTTACAAACAAGTCATCGAAAACTCGGCCAACAGCATCTGGCAGAATGATCGAAATGAACAAGGACAATTCGGTGTCAATTGGGCTGGTCCCCCCACCGTTGGTCAGATAGACGCCTCGACTCACAGCTCGGCTTTTGACGCACTCGTCGCAGCGGCCGCACTTTGATACCTAGGTACTTAGGTACTATCATTATAAAATTGAGCAATGTTTACTTTTTTCAAACAAGATATCATTTCTGTTTTAAGGACCCTTCCACATGTAAAGTGAAATACTAGGTGCCTAGGTAGTCATCTTGGCCTTATAATACCTGGCACTTCCATGAAGAGAACGGACGATCTGCGAATGTTCTAGTATGCCCCTTGACGTAATTCCCAAGAAGGTTGTGGCGCGGGATCGGGCTTGGTGTAACCCGAGCGTGTTACAGCCATCGGGGTCAATTCCAGACTGCCAAGCTTCGCGCCTGTGTCGTCTTGTGCCCAGAGTGTTATCGCGATGTAGTTCAGCCCGTTGTGGTTCAAGATTCCTTCCGGGACTGGGAATGATACTTGTGGGCCAAGGTTATTCACTGGCACATTTGTTAGCCTTGTCCTTTGCTCCATAATCCGTATTGATGGGACTGAAAAAGCAACACTCACCATATTTTCCGAATTGATAGCCATTCACGAAAAGTTGGCATCGATAATTGAAACCATTGTTGTCCCCAGAAGAGAAGGTCGTAGACTGATTAAAGATGAAACTCATCGGGACATCCCACCCTTGAGGAATATCCAAGCTGAAAGACGTAGTGAAAAAGCCAACCCCTGCCTTAGAAATCCCATCGCTGATTGGGTTGGAAGAACTCCATTTCGAATCTGGGGGCTTTGGGTAGTGGTAACCTTGTCTCTCTGCATACATCGCACCTTCATTCATAGGGCCTCTTCTGTGATCATGATATTGTTCACCTCCAAGATTCCCTGTCAGCTTCCACGAGATGTCAGTCTGGCTGTGATTTGATAACTGGTAGTTGAAAATTCCGTGCGGAAATTTGATTGCATCTGTCCCGGGAGCTTCTTCATCTTGACCCATGTCGTCAATCAAAATGGTCAGAACATAACTCTTTCCCCGGGAAAGGCTTTTGGGGAACGATAAATTCTGGATTGCCGTTGTGTTTGAGCCTGAGCCGGTCCAGGATCCAAGGAATGTTTCGTTCAGCCAGACAGAATGCCCAAATCCAGTTCCGCCAGACACATTTAATGCGAGTGACGATTCAATTCCATTTGCGATAAATTGACCACGATAGATCAAGGACCCAGTATGAAACCCATAGTCCATGGAATATAGGTTAGCGGGAGTAGTTAGCTCTCTAGGGTTGTTTGTGCTGTTCTTTGAACAAGGGGTCCATGTCGAATCATCGTATGACTCTTTGATTTCTGGCAAAGAGTCCAAGAATTTCCACTCCAGGTCAGCAAGATTTGGTATTTTGAACATGGGAGGGTCAAATTCGACCGTTGTCTTCAGTTTCCCCAACTTCGTCTTTGATGTCTGCAACTTCTTATCGTTGAAAATGATCGTGTCTAGGTTGCGTGCCGGAGCTGAGACTATCTCGATGTCCGCGGTCGCATTGACATCTCCTCTCAGCTTAATTTCATGATTTTTGATCTCAGCAGACCGAATAAGATGTCCACCTTTAACGATGACAATATCTTTAGATGGCGAAGAAAAATTCCCGATCGGCCCTTCGGCTGGCAGCTCCATCGGCCAATAATGATAAGCCTCGTTTCGCCAGAGAAGGTATATCTCAAGGTCAGCCACGCGAATAATGCGGCGCTCCCGGTCAGGCTGCCATTGTATCACCGAAGCATGCCCCTTCGTGGTGATTGTGACGTCGGAACCCTCAATTACAGTCGGGTTTCCAAGCCAACGAGGCAGAGCAAACTCATGTACTTCTCCAGCCCCGCCATGTAAAATCAACACACGTGCAGATCCAGCTCCTCGTGCCCATGTTAATATCTCTGCAGTGGTGTAGATCAAATTGATCCCGCCAAGATCGTAATCCGTAACGTGGAACTTGGAATCTCTTCCGTTGAGGGTGAGATGACCGCCCAGCTGAGGTATGCTGATATTTCCGATGCTTGTAGGCACATGCAGTGTATATTCGGTGTTATCGATGGAACTGAAGTTGGCATGTCGCACTAAATAGAAGTTTGTTTGCGATCCATATCCATGAAGCGGTGTTACTGAAATCGAAGCTGGAGCCCCGTATGAGCCATTGACACCTTGGCCGGGTGTTGCTGTCAAGTAGGCTGGAGAGACTTTCAAGAAGTTCGCTTCTAGTTTCTGTTCACTGTATTTCTCACGCGATATCTCTCTCGTTTCAGTGATGGCTGCTCCGTAATCGTATGAGGTGTAGCCCCCCTGATAACCAAGATTTCCCCAATTCGTCCCTCCGAAGGTCTGTCTCCGAATTAGCATCCATGCCTAGATTCCAAACCTTAGTCAGTTAACGGAATCGTCGAACCATGTATATATTGAATATCTTGACGCCGAAACCATAGTTGTTCTTATAAACAACTCGAACGGCTTCCTCATTGACAAGCTCAGCACATTTGTCCTCCACGACCCCTTCCCTATTTTATGGTCTCAATTCAGCAACTTTAATCATCTATGAAGCTTGGAAAGGTCAGACATACCATCCACCACCTGAGCCTCCTTGGAACTCGACGATGGAAAAAGGGGTGTTTGGACTGTATTTTTCATGAAGTGCTTGCCAGTCGTATGGAAATCGATATGTAGGCCAGAATGTTGGGTTTCCACCTTCCATGAAAAAATTTCAGCAATTTCCAAGGTTCAAAATGAACATCAAGTAAATTCATTGGAAACAGTTGATAAGGGCAGCATAGACGAAGAACTCACAGTCATATCGTAGGGGGTAAGAATCGATTCCGTAGATATCTGTGGCTCCAAGCCCCGACCCAGGTGCCCAATATCCTAAAGCTTTGTTGTCATTCACAATCAGGGGAACAGTTATACCGACATCAAGAAGCTGCTTCTCCACATATTCCATGTATTCCCGGTTCATCTGAGTGGGAAACTCATCCTCAGAAACATCGGGCCATGTTGCATACTCGTTTTCTGGCTGAACCATAATAACAGGACCCCCATGAGTAATTTGGGCCTTTTCAATAATTTTTCCGTACGTCGACATGTAATTTTCTGTTGTGTTCAGATACTCGGGGTCGTCAGATCGAATTGTCGCATTGATTCTCAAAACCCAGCCCGGAATTCCCCCAGCAGAGGTTTCCGCGTTGATGTATGGCCCAGGCCGAGCGATGAGGTAAATGCCTGCTTCGGTGGCAGCATCGAAGAATTTGTCAAGACTCCATATACCATCTGTGATGACATGTCCTGGATTCCCTTCTACCAGACCCCAGTCTACGTAGAATGATACTCCGTTAAATCCCATACTTTTGATTTTCTGGAATACATCGAGCCAGAGTCCTGGAACTGGAAGTCGGAATGGATGGAATTCGCCTGAGAATATCATTATTCGCTCGCCCCGAACGAATACCGAATGTTTATCCCAGGTGACCTTTGAAAATTAGAAACATGAGATCTTCCATTGAAGAAACTTGACCTTACCAAATCCTGCAATCCATTGTCTGTACCAACTAACTTTGCAGCTATAGTTACGAACAAGTGGGATTGCAGTATGAAGACAACCGCTGCGACTCGTCGTATGTACCCGGAGAATAACATCTTACCTCTTGAATGTAGATAGAACAACTTGAATGCATTTCAAGTTTGATTTAGGATATCCATTTCGATGTTTGTTTTTTGAATATAAAATAAAAATGAGAACCCGTGCCCCCGCATCTCCAAGAAATCTTTCACGGGGTATTTCAGGCGGAGATGGACGTATTGAGGATCTGATTGAAGGAAGATTCCATCAATGGCATGATAGGCTAAAATGACTTCTCCGCAATCGATGGTGCGACGATCATGGAGCAAAAACATTTCAAACATCACATAATGTAGAATAGTTGCCAAGTACTAACCGGCTAAATAAGCTCACCTATTTATCCAAGAAATTGAATGTTCTTTTGTTCAATTTAACTTCCAGAGCTAATGAAATGACATCACGTCTAGATCATCTCCGCATCAAAGCAAATCCCCGCTTTTTCACGTTTCAACTCTTCTTCAATCTTCATCACTGTTAATTTTTGAATAAAATGGCCGCTCACATAAAACCTTTGCTATTGCATGCACATTCCACTGGGCCCAACCCGATCAAGATTGCGATTGCCTTGGAAGCCCTCCATGTGCCTTTCACCGTCAAATCCTGGGACTTCAGCGACGATCCAAACACAGGCGTCAAGGGTACTTCTTTTCTCGCCATAAACGAAAATGGACGCGTACCTGCCCTGGAAGACCCAAATACTGGTGTTGTTTCATGGGAATCTGGCGCCTGTATGAACTATGTTCGGCGAGTATATGATCTAGCAAACATGATTGGACCGTCTGGAGGCTCAGCGCAGGATCTCGTTGATTTCGAGAAATGGGAATACTTCCTTCTGTCTACTCTTGGTCCAATGACTGGACAGGTGAACTGGTTCAGGTATATCATATCATATGTCAACGAGCTTTGCCTTTAACTGGTACGTGACTAACTTATGAACCTTGGAAGACACTACCACTCGCAGAAAAACGACGATGCTCTTCAACGATACATTGCGCAGACCTATCGCTGCTACGATGTCCTGGAAGAACAGCTGAGAAAGTCCGGCGGGGCAAGTATTCTTCCTAACAGAGTAACGGCTGTCGATTATCATTTCGAACCGTGGGTTAGGCAGTACAAGTTTGCTGGGCTGAGTTTGGATGACTATCCCTTGATTACAAAGTGGCTCGGATTGATGGGTTGCCGTGAAGAGGTGCGAGAAGCATACCATAAAATCCAAACTGGCGCAAAGTAAATTCCGGAGCTGTTTGGCAAATTTACTAGTACCGAATTTGTTCATGACCGACACCTACAGAGGACGATGACAGGGAGTCGAGAGCGACTCGGATATGATGAGATGAAGATAACAGTATGAATATGGGAACTTTCAATGATTTCAAAGAATACAAGCACCTGAGGAGGGGGAGCTTTCGCCAATTACCATCGCTTTTCCTTGATGAAAATAGTGCCAGTCTATAGGAATTCAAGTTGGATGTCAATTGAGCATGGGCATGAAAAGCTCATTATTTTACAAAAGAGCGGTGAACCACACCGGTTAATATACCCTGAGGCACAATAACAGGATACAAAAGCAAAGCCTTCCCATCGTGAGATCTTCCAGGCATTTTGCCTCCACGCACATTAACCTGCATCGCTTGATGTACGATTCGGGGGTCGGTGAGAACATTATCACGCTCGGTCCTCCAACGCACAAAATCATCTGCCCCAGCGCAATATTTAACGTGTTTATTCTTTTCCTTTTGCTCGCTTACTCTCACCCAGGGTATTGGATCGCGGGCTGCAGCCTCGTTTGTCGGTGGATAGTCATGTCCAGTGTAAAGCCTAGTATCGGGAGGAAAGGCAAGTAGGCGTTTAATCGATCGGTAAAGGACTCTAGCATCACCGCCAGGAAAGTCACAGCGGGCACTGCCAACATCTGGATTGAAGAGACTATCTCCGGTGAAGATGTTATTTCCGATATGATAACCCGATTGATCGGGTGTGTGGCCCGGCAGATGGAGAACCTTCACTTGCAATTCGCCGATATAGAACTCCTCGTCTGGTCGGAATAGATGCCCAAAGGCGTTCACTAGCTCCTCCTCCGGGACATTGTACCTATGTGCGAATTCCTTTTGGGTTAGGGTAACGTTTTCGCCAATTGCGATCGGGACGTATGGATGGCCTGTTTTCCAAAGCGCGCGTTGTATGTAATAAGCAGCGGTAAGATGGTCGCCGTGAATGTGTGTTTCCAAGAGCCAAGTAACGGTGTAATCATTTTCTCGAATTATACTGATGAGGGCATCTGCAGAGCGACTCGTAATCGTGAAGACTGATGGCTCGTAATCTAGAACGGGGTCGATGATGGCTGCTTCTTTAGTTTTGGGACAGGCCACAATGTACTGCCAGGTGCCCGTTTTAGGCTCAAAAGAGTTATGGATGATTGGCTCCATGCTGCGGTCGTTGCTGCAGAGTTCAATTCATTGGCGAAGATATGATTGAACAAGTAGTAGGTGCCGAGATGTGATTGTCCAGAGGGTGTTGTGGCCAGAATTACGTATTCATATGTCATAGGCCTGGAGGGAGAACGCCTTCATGGGCTATCCAATGAGTGAAAATCATTAAAATGGAAATCGATTTCCGTTCCTGTCGATTCTACCAATAATGGAGTGAAGGATGCTGGTGCCCGTTTGTTTGACTTCAACCAGCGCATCGGTCTGCTTGATGCAAGCCGGCGCACATCGTCACACCCAAGGGCCCTGCAGCGTGAAAACTTTCACGGAGATTGAGCTTGGAGCAATTCCCCTAGTAGGTGAAAGCTCCAGCCTGTGAAGAAGAGCTTAGGTCCAAATCAATGGGTAAATTATCTCTCTTATTCTAGGATCGCGTTAGAATGCGGCTAGTGCCTCTCTGCACACCATGTCGTAGTCTCTGGAACGATGTTAAGAGGAAAGGGAAAGATCCCCGGAGGCATAGTTTGATGTATGGGAAATGGGTTTCGCTGGTATCGGTAAGAATGGATTGAGATGCGTGAAAGTATGAGTGCTTCAACATAGCCCATGTGGTGTTCCAGATCGTCTAAGGTTACTATGGTTTCATAAGGTTGGAGGGTTGGTGCCATCATGATTGAGACAACAAGCACCAATCATATGATGATGCTAAGCCTGGCCACGAGTCAGAGTTAGAGCGAGGAGTCAATCCAAATTCCAAGGTGATGAGGAAGGTTCCAATGACGGGAAAGTGGCCGCCTACTACATCAATAGAGTCATACTAGTCATTGGCAGCATTGTTATCATATTCAAGTTGGTGCTACTGTACTAGAAGGAGACCCCATAACTCGGTCACATCAGGAAGAACGAAATCGCAAGGATTGCCAAGATCAAACAACCAAGTAAGTTTTCTGGGTCCATTCAATAATAGTTTCGTCAATGAAATCAAAATTCCTACACATTACCAACGCAATACCAGAGGCAATGTAGGTAAAGATGTTTCGGGCATTAAGCGGATTAGATATCCATGTTTTCAGGATTGTATCAAAACCGACCTTGATGTTCTTCATGACTCCTTGGTTTCCCTTTGCTTTTTCCATGATGAGAAACTCCTTTTAAATTCCGCCTTTACTTCTTCGCTTTTCCCCTTGATCAAAAGATCAAAAGGAACCCATAAACCGAACTTCATCGGACACCGACTTATTAAACCACATCTTGTCCCGGTGATTCATTTCGCACGAGTTGGTCGTAAATTAGCGATAAAAATCCAGTTCAGCGTTAATAGATAGCATGTCATGAACTTGAACAAGATGTGGATGAGAATCCTAGCCGGAGGAAGTGGTGGTCGGAGAATTTTGATCTGTGATAGATTCATCACTCATTGACAGTAAGTCGCCTTCGGGACTATCGACGGGATCAACCCATCGAGCGACTTCAAGATCTAGAGTATGTGCCTTAAGGTTGAAACGACAATGCCAGCTCTTCACGGCCTTGCAGTTGGGCTTCTGGCAAAGATGTCCCAAAAAGCACTTCATTGAACGGCAGTCACCCCCTTTGGAACAAGGGTGCTGCATGACGACGTAGCGGAGAACATCGACAATTGTATCGGAAACATCGCTGTGATCATATTGACAGCTCATGTCGCCGCACTCACCCGATAGATGATAGCTGTTGCAAACTTTGGCAAGTTTTGCCCTGCGATGATATTGATCGAGAGCATCGGAGGAAGGTTGTGGCCAGTAGATATCCAGACGATCTCCATCTTTATTGACGGGGATATATTCGGAAGAGTTGAGTTTCATAGGTGGTAAGTGAGTAGAGAGAAACTCCTCGGAGCGACCCACAGCATGCGGTGCTGTCCAGAGCTGCTTAGGCGATTTTGATTCGTCCGCGGGACGGGCCAGCTGCTGATTGGGCATGACGTGTTGTTTGATGCAGCCATTTCCAAACTTGCAGATTCCCTGTCGACGTGTCAATTTCTGCGCTGGCACTAGTTTCGATGCCCATAACGAGGAAGAGCGGGGAACAGTACCTTTTGGAAATGTTTGCAAATTGGTTTGGTGGGGGCGGTCCCATTCGGGCCGTGTGTGCCATTAAACCCATTTGTACCATTCGCGCCATTTGCAGGAGCTGTGGGAATTTTGGTGTTTACAGAAGGCGCTGGCTTCGTGGTTGTTAGAGAATTGGACATGAATACCGAGGGCAATTCTTTGATGGGTAAGCCCAAATCTTCGAATTCGCGGTGGAATCCAGCTGCCTTGAGAAGAGTGATACGATCACTTCTGCCCCTATAGGGGGTCAACAGAGAGCCATATCCGGTGTCATGACAGCCTGCAAAATAGATATGTCGACATTGGTTCATATCAGCATACAATCGAAACATTTCTGGATAAAAGATTAGCATTGGTCAGATCAAGTGTCGTAGGCGTCACCCCCAGGCGTTAACCATACCTCTGATTTTAAAGTCGCTTCCCTCCTTTTTCTCCGCAGCATCGACAAAGTCGAAGAGGTCTTGGGCTCGGTTAAAGGCCGAGGTAAATGGCGACAAGGAGCGGGCTTCATGTCCCACCATTCCATTGCGAGCCAAGGCCTTGGACAATCCCAGGATATTAGCATAGACACGAACCATGATGCGGCATCTGTCAGCTTCGTGGCCCATAGTTGAATGCATGAGCTCTCTGATGGAGTCGCTCAGCTCGCGGGCGGCATCAATCCCGCCATCACTGCCAGCTTTGATAAAACGTTCCTTGAACTATGCGAGCTGTTAGTATTCACACGTCAAGATAAGCGAAAATCCCAGTGGAACTTACGAGGTATCCATCGCCATCCACGAGAACTAGAACGAATGGATTGCGTTCCTGGTCGAAATTGGTTAGCTCTCAAGCTCGCTCAGCCTTTCATTTAGGCGTCCATAGGCAGTCATACCTGACCACGGGCCTGCTTTTTGTATTTCTCACGGCCTTCTTTGACTTCTTCATAATCGCTTTTCAGGGAGCTGTAATCTTCCAGTAGGTTACGAAACTGATTAAGAACTATCTGCAGATTGTCATGGTGACTCTTGTTCTCCTGCGAGAGAGACTCAAGTTGATTGTTCAGGGAATCTATATCAGAATCCCGCAGCAACATGATGCTGATGGTGAGGAGGCATAGGCCTCTAGAAATGGCACAAAATTTGAGAAAATGTCATGCAAAGAGATCGAGAATGATAGAAGAACGAACGCAGTTAGAAACTAGATGACACAAAGAAGAAGAAAGAAAAAGGGTTGGGGAAGATGAAAACAGAGAGAGCAATTGTGGTGGTGGGGAAGAGAAAACAAACCCAGATCTTGCTGACCGCCCGGATACCCACGTGACATCGGAGTCTTACCCTCACTTGTCCATTCACTCTTCTCTTCTTTTCTTTTGTTTTCGCTCTTGTTGCTCTATGTACTTGTGTGCCCGATGCTGGAATTTGCGTTTGCTCTTGCATATTGCTGCATATATAAGGCATCATGCTTGTAAACCTTCCCGAGATCTTCGTGAAACGTTGATCCCGTCCAAATCACAATCCCTGCAGCCACCCCTGTCATGTCATGTCCATTTATAGCATGTGTGGCACCATCATGCAGGTCTCCACAGTGTCTTTACGTGAAGTCTTTACACGAGAAGGAATTATCCCAGTCAAACTTGAAGCAAGCAAAGTTGACCACACTTTAACTTCAAGTTCTCTGCTTCAATCATAGCTCATCGATCGACCACTTTCCTATCTAGCATTGTTCCTCCATCTCTGCCTCTAGCTCTTGTCAGACTCTCAGGCCTTCCAGCTTACCCGAGCTGAAGCGAATGCGTCATCATTGAGGGTCCAGACCGGAGACTCGAACATACGCCATTATCTCCGTCAGATTCCAAGGTTGTTTTTTCTCCAAAACATCATGTTCTAGCGACTGTCGTCCCTTTTGTATCTCATGGTTTCTTTGCGCAATCGATCGAAGGAGATCAAAAAGCCCGGGTGGGTCATATTCATCGAACCTTTGATAATAACCGTCTGGCCGTATGTGTTTCGTACTTTGTTTCAGTACTTGTGTCCCGCCCCTTCATGTTGATTTGAAGCGGCACTGCAACCTCCCAGCAGACATCACCTTCCCGCTGAAAGGGCACTTGTTGGGGTAGACCTCTCGTCTTAACCATCAATCGCCGAAATCGTTGCTTTCAAGATACATGGATGCGTTGATTAGATCGACGAGAAGTGACACAGGATTCCTCAATGCGGCTAGGTCGCTCGTTGATTCAAACGCCTGGCCCAGGCGCTTGTTTGGCGCAATCGGAATTGAATTGCCAACAGGGTCGCACGATCTTCTGACATGCCAGGAACAGACTTTGGTGTGCTACGGGCAAAGTTAAAACTAGCAGACCGTGTGTCTATCTTCGAGATTTTTGAGCGGATATTGTTCGAGAACGTAGATGATTGTCTCTTCGAGGTGAGTCTCATTCTCGGCATTCTTAAACTTGATGTTGTCGCTAGAACTACTCAGGAAAACTCCGCGAACAATACTTTGAGGTATGAGAAGGCTGGACGGGTGACCTCTACATTTCAATGCAGAGCATCGGATACTACCTTTAGTGCACTTCGAGCACGAAATAGGAACTAGCCTTCACACTACTACAAGCAGCACCTACGAATTACTAGTAGCATCTCTTCAAAAAAAATTTGAAATCCAGAAATTGAATCAAAGTTCAAGTCGCTCCATATATCTTCCTACCACTAGAGTTGTATCCATGTGGATCACCGATTTTGATGCTTTGACTTACACAGGGCTCGGCATACTACTACTACCTAGTATAATCTCAGCGATGATAACTCCTCGATCTTGAAGTTGAGATATTCATGGAACCTTTGAATCTTGAAAGGTTCAAGGGAAGCAAATAAACCAATATCAGTTCCAGGAGATCTATTCAAAGTCCGAATAGTTACTATTGCATTCCTCCGACTCCGAGTTTCAAGCTCGGAATCACAACTTACACCCAGCAGTCCAGGGCCAGCAGTGTGGATTTGACTTTCAAAGAACAATCATTCATTTACCCTCGCAACTTCAACATTTGAAAGTGGAGTCATCTAGCCCTTTTCGGTATGCAGGATGCCCGGGGAAGCCAGTGCTCATGTGAAAAGGTCAAAGATCGACAGCCGCTGTGATTGGTCCCACTCCAAAAGTCTGGAGAAGTTCAAGCTGGCCCGCTTTCAGCCTCGGCTGACGCCCACGCTCCACCATCTGATCCTGTGTGACATTGAGTAATCGGATCGGAGTCAAAATATAAAATATCTCCGTCATTCCCCTAGGTCTTGAGTGGGAAGTTTTTTGTCCTCCCGAAGCTTCCGCATTCAAGTTGTAGTGCACCAACCGCCAACATGAGATACGTCCTCTTTTCGCTGAGCGCGTTCGTCTTCTATGCCATCTTCTATTTCGCCAAGGTCAATGGCCTCGATGATTTAGGCAAGCAAACCATTGAATCGGGTTACCTTCCGGGTCTCAAGGAGCCCCTGCGCCAATTCTACACTGGCGTCGAGCCAATTGACCGCATTCTCACCCTCCTGACGGTCTTCTTCTACCCAACCCTGGACGGCTCGAGCCCGGGACTTCTCCTGCACAGCATCGGATTTTCTGGTACTTTTGGCGCAGCTTGGACATTGGTGATCCTCGAGTCATGGCGAAAGGGCAATGCAGGCACTGTGGCTGCGTAGTACGTGGACCCTTCCAACAAATCGGTGACGCGAGTCACTCCTTCTAGAAATAAGACTGACAAGGCTGAACAGCCCGATGCTTTTCGGCCTCTCTGCCCAAATCCTTACATTTGCATTTGCGACCCCTCTATTCCTGGGATTGCAGCTGGGCTCTTCCATCACGGCCCGTCGGCCTACTGCGGATAACATCCGAATTCCCCGATCTGTTCTCGCCGTGTTGCCAGCGATTTTCGTCGTGGGATTCATGATGCCGAGCCATGCGATGATTCTTCCTGCTCCGGAGGTCATCTCTGTTGATTGGAAACAGATTGCAATTGCCATCTGGCAGCCATGGCCTGCTTATGTGTCTATTCTGGGCACAGTTGCTTACTTCGTTCTCTCGCCTTTCCTGGCCGATACCCACCGTGCTTCCATGTCGGGCCTGCGTTGGGTTTACGCGTTCGCATTCCTTAACGCATCTGTCTCCCACTTGGTTTCTTGGGTCGTTTCTTTGGCTACGGTGCTTGTCCCCAGCCTTTTCCAGGATCGATTCGTCGAGGCCTTGCACCCTGCTAAGGTCTTTGAGATCCCCCTGCCTTGGTCTGGCTTGCAGGTGGAGAATGTGGCTCAGGGCGTTCACGCTTTCCTGCGCTGGGATTATCTGATTGGGTCCGCTGGTGTTCTTGTCTGGGCTCTATCTATGTATGTTGTTGCTCACAAGCAGATCCTCAGTGCTGTGGGTTGGCCTAGCCTTCTGGTCAAGGTTGGTGTGTTGACTGCTCTGGCTGGTCCTACCGGTGCTGCCGTTGAGCTGATGTGGGAGCGTGACGAGCTTGTGTTCAGTGAGACTGGTTCTCAAAAGGTGACTCGGGCTAAGAAGTCATCTTAATCATGTTACATGGACTGGAATATTTGATGCGGCAGAAGTTGGTTTCTGTCAATCAACCATAACACCACTCCGGAGACCATCGTGATCCATAGAGCTTTCTTCTCGGGCTGGCTCTTCGCCATTACTTTCAGTGCCAACCTTGGAATACTGATGGTTCGCGATTGGCTTCAAGTTCGATATGTGTATTTGAATATCAATGTAAATACTACCTAGGTCCTAGTACCGAATTGACAACGAAGTTGCTGTCTTATCATGTGCGTTTGCATTCATCAGTTGTAGTACTAGTCGTAGTAGACTACTAGATTCCTGTCATCGTGATCAAAGACCATCGATAACTCTGTAAATCTCCTTCACATATTCTTCGGTATTCTCATTCCCCAATGCGACCGGGTACATCTTGTTCATAACATACGTGACAGTCACCCGACGATCCAAATCCATAATAATAAAAGATCCACCCCATCCACCCCAGAAGCAGATATTACCCTCCGGAAGCCAGGGCAGCGTCTGGGGAACAGGAAGAGCAAAGCCAAGTCCGAAACGCAGATACATGAACAAGACCGCATCAGGTCCAGCAACCTGTTCTTGGAGCGCCTTCTTGATAGTCTCTGGAGACAGATACTGCTTCCCATCAACAGTACCGTTCTGAGAAATAATAGAGGCAATTCGGGCAAGGGCTCGAGCATTGGAAATACCACCAACGCCGCCCATCTCTGCTTTCCAGAAATCGTGTGTATTGGAACTCGCGCCAGCGCCCACCAAGGGACTTCCGCCGTATGTCTTCGCCCCGGGGCCGCTGGGGTCAAGACTGGCAAAGGCATCAGCAGGAGGGGGTGGAGGAGGAGATACGAGCGCAATGCGTGACCATTCACTCTCGGGTCTACCGAGGTCAAAGTCTGCGCCCAGAGGTCCGGCAATCTCATCGGCGATGAATTGTCGCAGCGTCTTTCCACTGACACGCTGCACGATCTCGCCAACAAGATGACCCTGGTTGACCAAGTGGTATGCATTCATTTCACCGGGGGCGTGCCATGGTGCCTGTGCAGCAAGCTTGACATTTGCCGCCTTAACATCGTAGACATCCTCCCATGTCATCTTATAGGAAGGTTCCCAACCAGAAACACCAGAGGAATGACTGAGAATGTGAGAAACCTTCACATTTTCCTTTCCATTGGCAGCAAACTCGGGCCAATATTTCGCGACATTCTCATTGACGTCTAGTAGGCCTCGATCAACGAGTATGAGTGCGGCCAGGTTGCTGATGACCTTGGAGCAAGACCAGACGACTGTGATGGTGTCCTCGTCCCAGGTCTTGGACTTTGTTTCATCTGTATAGCCACCCCAGATATCGACGACGTTTTTGCCGTCGAGGTTTACGCAGATTGATGCGCCAAGCTCTTTGCCTTCTGCAAGTCTCTTTTCCAGAATCTCACGCACTGAGTTGAATGGGGGGTCGCAAGGTCCGTGTGTGGTAGCCATATTGATTGTTTAGTAGATGTAGCGAAAAAAAAAATTGAAACTGTACACTGGTGTAATTGAATTGACGAGATAGTAGTACTCGAAAAGGAATTAGTAATAGAGCTGGGTTTGAAAAGAGAAAGATTTCTCAGCTGGAAGATCACGAAATCGCGAGCCTTATAGCAACTTCGATCCTCCGCAGCAACGAGAGCGCTCGGGCTACTAACCCAAGCTAGTAGTATGAATGTTGTCGATCATACCAATGATGATGGCAGGTTGAGCCAGTTGCCTGGTAAAAACTGGGTCTGATTACTATTCCATTTGGGGGCCAAGCGCTGCGACAACCGGAATTTGACGCTCGCACTTGCACCTCTTTTGATACCTTTTCCTTTCCGGCTTAGCTGGGGTAAGCAATGACTGACCAATTGAGGAGCGAAGTAGAGCATCTACTATTGTCTAATAGGTAGCAATTTGCGCATTTGTAAGCTAGCCACTGGTATTGAGTTGGTGCTATTCATGTAAGGCCCTCCAAGTGTCAATCAAGTTAAGCATAATTTGAATGACCTTTAGTATCCGAACTTTGAGCACTTTTATGCACGTTGCCAGTGCTGGATGTTTTTGCCATTGCATCCCATGTATCTACCGAACCTGCGGGCCGATGTTATTCTGCCGCTTATAACTCGGTTGATGGAGATCATTGATCCTCAGACCCCATCCGTGCTCGTAGTATGCGTACTACTTACTTCTAGTGTGAAAATTGGTAGGAAAATCGAACATTTGAAAATTCCACATGTAAATCATCTGCAATTAATCCAATCAGCATTGAATATGCCATTTTCAAGAGTGAAGAACAATGTATAAACAAAATTCGATAGAGATAAACATCTCCGGTTAAGGCGGCGCTGGTCGGATCGACCGGGGAAGATTGTATAGAAACCACCAAATGACGTCGACGATTGTCGAAGTATAAAGTCTCGCTAGAAATTTTACACAGGGGAAATCCAGAGATTCCTATCGAATGCGAAGAAAAAGAGATAAAACGAATTCTTCACTTAAAGCTACTATAAACTGTCATATTTTTTACTACTGAAAACCCAATCGTCGCTACGATCTCCCGCGATGGAGCGAACCGGCTCCCCATCCCCATCTCACTCCCCATCCCAACACGAATCCGCCACAAGTGACAGTGACAATCTCACCGCTGTCCCGACAAGTCGCGATCGTCACTCTACACAATATGAAGATATCCGGTCTGGTACTCTCAGTCGTCGTCAGACAAATCTCAATGATGTCGAGCTAGAACGCATCGAGACCTACCGTCTACAGCACCGATCGACAGTAGGCTCAGGAATCGGAATAGCCCCGCGAGACGAATGGCTACCGATGGGCGCAGACAAGCCCTATCCTCCCTCGCTACCTGATCCCGAGCAATTCGTCGTGGAGTTCGGCGGCTCCGATGATCCCCTACATCCACAGAACTGGCCATTGGCGAGACGCATCGGGATCTCGACTACATTGGCTTATACGACTTTCGTATCCTCCTTCGCCAGCGCCATCTACTCCTCCGCAACCCTCGCGATCTCAGCAAACTTCCATATCAGTACGGAAGTGGCTGTTCTGGGCGTAACACTGTATGTCCTGGGTTTCGCCTCGGGTCCAACATTATGGGCACCCATGAGTGAACTGATCGGAAGAAGAATGCCAATTATCCTGGGAATGTTCGCGTACTCTATCTTCTCAATTGGAGCCGCAGTCTCAAAGGACGTTCAAACACTCATGTTGACGCGATTTTTCGCGGGATTCTGCTCCGCAAGTCCAATCGCAATCGTGCCGGCCGTCTTCGCGGATATCTGGAATAACCAGACTCGAGGCGTTGCCATTGCGATGTTCGCCATGGCTGTATTCGTCGGACCTTTCGCTTCCCCATTTACCGGTGGCTTCATCACGATGTCCTATTTGGGCTGGAGATGGACAATGTACATTGCAGCGATCATGGGATTTCTGGCAGTTGGCCTTTGCGTGCTGTTTTTGCCGGAGACCTATGCGCCTGCAATTTTGGTTGAGAAGGCAAAGACTTTGCGTCGTCAGACTCATAATTGGGGTATTCGGGCTAGACAAGAGGAGGTTGAGCTTGATTGGGATGAACTCATCACGAATAATTTCAGTCGACCTTTTCGAATGCTCTTCACGGAGCCTATTGTTCTTCTGGTAAGACTATAGTTGCTCATTTCCTATCTCCGATGTCCCTTTCATTGCAGACACTGGACTTTTTGCTAACACAAAAATAACTTCATAACAGATTTCTCTATGGATGAGTTTCGTCTATGGCTTGATGTACGCCCTCCTCAGCGCATACCCAATCGTCTTCCAAGAAATCCACGGCATGAACCTGGGGGTCGGAAGTCTCCCCTTCATCGGTCTCATTATCGGTGAATTCCTCGCAGGAGCCTATATCCTCTACGACCAAAAATCGTACGCGAAAAAGCTAGCCGCCAACAACGATATCCCCTATCCCGAATGGCGACTTCCACCATCGATGCTCGGCGGTATCTGCTTCACAATTGGCCTATTCTGGTTCGGCTGGACTGGTTTCACTAGCTCTATACACTGGATGGCGCCGACAGCTAGTGGTGTCGTGACTGGATTTGGAATCTATGTGATTTTCTTGCAGTGTTTCAATTATTTGATTGATTCGTACCTGACATTGTGAGTTCAAACCCCTTTGGTTTTTACCATGGATATTTAAATTCATGGTTGAACCCCAAGTTGCTCAGTTGCTGATTTGCTTCTCTCAAATACTATAGTGCCGCCTCTGTATTCGCTGCAAATACCATCCTGCGTTCGGCTGTCGGTGCTGCATTCCCTCTCTTCTCTAAACAGATGTTTCACAATCTCGGCGTTCAATGGGCTGGTACACTGCTTGGATGTCTTGCGTTCATCATGATTCCCATCCCACTTGCTTTTATAAAGTGGGGTCCGGCATTGAGGAAGAAGTCCAAGTTCGCACCGACATTCCGACCGGTCGAAAGCACTTCCGAGAAAGAGCCCCGTGCATCTGTATAGTGGTGCTTATGTGAGCCCAGGATGGAAAAGGAAAAGGAAAACCTTCATCATCGGCCAGCCATCAGAATGGATTAAAAGTTTCGGCCAGATGTCCGATTCTGGAGTGTCATTCAAGTTCTGGGATAGATAAGTGCACTGGTTGAATGGATACTACAGCTGAGGGTTGATGGAATATCCCGACTCGGACCCACCGGATGACTCCGACGTTCCCGATCCCAAATCTCAACTCTGGACCCTCCGAGCCTGAACAGTGCCCAGGTGAAACTAGTAAACCCAGGAAAGTCGATTCCGGGGTACATACTTCAAGCACACTGCGATATTGGGAAACGAGATCTGTACTAGTATATCACAGATACAGGGTACTTCATCCAATTAATGATCATAATCTCTGCTCAGCTGCGGTCTGGTTAAACCATCTTGACCGATCGGCCTGCCCCGAAGCTTTTTTTCTTATCTGCGAACCCTACTAGTTAGTATACTATAGGGTAACTTCAGCTGTCATCCCAGTATCCGGAGTATACTTACTACCACTATCAACGACTCAGTGATAAGAAGGCAACCGATTTGAACGATTCTGGAAACAATTCCTTATGTGCCAAGGCACTAATGTGTAATCTTGGCGTTTCACCGTGCCCTCCACACGTGCGAAACGTTTTCTGCTTTTTTTTATCCTTTTGCCCCTTGAGATAGTGAATAGTTGTCTGAAATAAGTCAGTTCCTTTTTTGTTGGTAGAATCCTGTCCGTCTTCATAGTACCCTTATATCGTATTCCACTAGTATAGATGCCGGGCTGTCAAGATTTTTCCATTCTTCGGCCAAGACCCACCCTGGTTGCCGAGCAAGGGTCCCCATCCCATGGCTTGAAGGGGGGAAAATGGGCAAAAAAAACGTCGGCAAGTCAAGAGCAGCCAATTGCTCGGCCGGTAAAAAGAACCAGTCGAACCGCCAAGCCCCGCCAAGTTACCGGGAGGCGGAGATAATCATGAAGGATGGCGAACAGGCGAATTTTTCAAGTGGCAGAGCTTATCAGGCGCTCGTGGTTGGCGGAGAAAGGCTGGGGTGGTAACACTTAAGAAAAAGTGTGGTTTCTTTTTTTTTTCTTATTTGTAGCTATGACAGCTCGAACTTATTCTGCTTCGTAAAAAGTTCCTTATAATACCGACGTTGTCCTGTCGACTTGTAGTGGTTGTCTGTCAACCCACATCCAGCCAGAGCCCGCTCTGCAGCAGCAGCTTTGAGAATCTTTTTCGCCTCCAATTATGGGTTTCAACGCTTGGATCCACGATACTAACCTGCGGGTTGCGCGCAGCCCCGTGGGGAGATGGTTTCGTCTTGAGAATTCCGGCCATGTGAGTTTCCTATACCTGTGATGTTCAAGTTGAAGGGTGCGATAAAAGCAACAACCGCCTAGTAGTACACTAGTAGAGGTATACTAGTACTACTAGTTAGTTGGATTTGCAAGATCTGGGGAATAACGGAAATTAATACTTCCTTGCAATAATATAGCCCCGCGAGCGCAAAGGCAGCTACTTCTTCACCGAACTCCGCGCCGGCCTCGCCACCTTCTTCGCAATGGCCTACATCATCTCCGTAAACAGCAACATCACATCCGAAACAGGCGGAACCTGCGTCTGCCCGCCAGAAAGCATGAGCGACCACTGCGCAACAAACTCCGAATACCTCCTCTGCGTACAAGAAATCAAGCGCGACATCGTGACCGCGACAGCGGCTATCGCAGCTCTCTCTACCTTCTGCATGGGTCTTTTCGCTAACCTGCCCATCGCCCTTGCGCCGGGGATGGGACTGAATGCTTACTTCGCGTACACGGTTGTCGGGTATCATGGGAATGGATTGATTCCGTATTCTGTGGCACTGACTGCTGTTTTTGTTGAAGGGTGGGTGTTTTTTGGGTTGACGTTGATTGGAATGAGACAGTGGCTTGCGAGGGCTTTGCCTTCTTCGATTAAGCTTGCTACCGGCGTTGGTATTGGGCTGTACCTTGCTCTTATTGGTCTCACTTATAGTGCTGGTATTGGCCTGATTGAGGGGGCGAGTGATACACCTATCGAGTTGGCTGGATGTTATCAGAATGCTGCGAATGTGGACCCGGAGACGGGTCTCTGTTTGAGTAGTTCGAAGATGCGCAGTCCGACGATGTGGGTTGGTATTTTCTGTGGTGGGATTTTCACTGCGATGTTGATGATGTATCGCATCAAGGGAGCTGTTATTGCTGGAATCTTGCTTGTTTCGATCATTTCTTGGCCGAGAACTACTCCTGTTACTTATTTCCCGTACACGGATGTCGGGACTAGCAGCTTTGATTTCTTCAAGAAGGTGGTCACTTTCCATCCGATTAAGCATACTTTGCTTGCTCAGGATTGGAACATTGCTGGTCATGGAAGTCAATTTGGATTGGCTTTCATCACTTTCCTGGTTCGTTATACCTAAGACTCGCGTATATGACTGAATCCAATTACTGACCTCTTCCAGTACGTCGATATCCTGGATACCACCGGAACCATGTACTCCATGGCTCGATTCGCCGGCACAATCGACGAGAAGACCCAAGACTTCGAAGGCAGCGCCATGGCCTACGTAAGTTTTCCAAGTCCAAGAACCCACTCCACACAACACGCATGAAACTAACAAAAACCCAGATGGTCGACGCAATCTCCATCTCAATCGGCTCCCTATTCGGCAGTCCACCAGTAACAGCCTTCGTCGAATCCGGCGCCGGAATCTCAGAAGGCGGCAAAACAGGCCTAACCTCCTGCATGACCGGAATAGCCTTCTTCATCTCCGTCTTCTTCGCTCCGATTTTCGCCTCAATTCCACCCTGGGCAACAGGATGTACCCTGGTAATCGTCGGCGCCCTAATGGCGAAAGCAGCAGCCGACATCAACTGGCGCTACTACGGCGATGCGATCCCCGCGTTCCTGACCATTGCCATTATGCCGTTTACGTATAGTATCGCATACGGTCTCATTGCTGGAATCCTGAGCTATATTATTCTCAATGGTGGTGCGTGGATTATTGAGAAGATCTCTGGTGGTCGGATCGTTCCGCCTAATAAGGATGAGTCGGATCCTTGGTCGTGGAAGGTTCCTGGTGGTTTCTTTCCGCCGTGGGTTAAGCGTGCTGCGCATGGGAAGAAGGATTTCTGGCGTCCGGATGAGGAGAGGGCGATGTCTGAGGAATCGGATTCTTTTGGAATGTCGCATGAGCGTGTGGCTGTTGAGAAGGGGCATAATGAGGAGCCTTTTGTTGGGAAGCCGCTTTGATTTGATTTGAGGGAGTCGGTGGTTCAAGTTTGGAGATGAATTTGTATATCTTGAATAGTAGTATCTTGCGATAGTAGTAAGATATGGTAGTATATAGTAATCAGATATTCGTATTATATTTTGATTGAAGCTCAAAAATCACCCGCGGCATTTCGTCGGGGCACATCACAACAGAAGCCTAATGCGCCGTAGGACTTATTTCCGGATCTCCCGGACAATTTCTGCCCAGGAATCTGATGGCTGCCATGTGAGTCTCATGAGACAACTGACAAATTCCGAATGCAAGGGGGGATATCGATTGTAGAATAATGTCAATCACCTTCATCATCGGGTGAAATGTGATGGAGAGAAGAATCAGGCACTAATGAGGCTACGTTTGTGCGGACGACCCACTGAGCCAGAGAGACCAATCAACTGCATCTATCTCTTCGTTGTGCAGACATAGATCTGCAAGGGAAAATCCGAGCCATAACTAAAATGTAAGTGAGTAGATACGGTCTTCTTGAGCGAGTCATGTTCATCTCCACAGAGAGCAAGATGCCTAGTGGTGACAAATTCGTTGTTTTGGGATGAGGTAGTCAATCTATGTTTCTGAGGCCGAAGCAGCTTCTCGTAAATGTTAACTCGCAGCAGAGACGAGTCATTGGACTCTGTCATGATTTCTCCCCGGGCAGGTCGGGAGCTTCCGAATTTGGAGTCGGGGGGAAATACGAATGCGACCGCCAAAGGAGATCCCGAGACTCAGATATGAACTAGTACCATGCAGTTGGTTGGCTCTGGCACGACGATCTGAAGAGGAATCAAACAGATCCTGGATGCGGCGGAGGTATGATCAGTCCTTTAGCAAACCAGGGTCACGATCCTAAGAAGAAACACGAAAGAAAGCCTTCAACAGTGGTTAGTATTTGGAGAAAGAAGTGATGTGGCAAAGTAAGTAATTGTAATTGTTAGGTTGAAGAGGTGAACTGATTGATCCACCGGCTTTGGATAACTTTTCCGGATTGATGAACAATGAGATCTTGAGTCAGTCAGCTGCACTGATGATGTCTCAACTTCTGATCTTCCGAGTTTAAATGATAATTGGTTCATCTATCCCGCCGAAACATTTCCAGGACCGCAGTTTGTAGACTAACCAAACACACCTTAACCAAAAGGAGATAAAGCCGTTATGCGCTGTTAGGGTATGTCCGCGGAGCTACTAAGTCCACTAAGATAACATTAGGCAAGTCCGTGCGATGTTCTCGATCACTGGGCTGCTGCCACAAATTTTAGACCGTTAGGCTATAGAAAAGTGAGCGAGAACGAATAAACAAAGTTAGTATAGCGTTGATCGATATATCAACAACTCTGCTCCCGCTAGTTATATCGATGTTTGTTGAGGACTCCCGCATACTAGGCGAGTATTTTATCATCAAAACAATACCCACAATTCATTGAAAGGAACCAGGGCATTGAATTTCAAAGATCGCGTCGCGTGAGTAGTTGGAAGCCAATGCCGGCCCCGCTCATTGTTCGCAAGCATCTTGCACTATTCTCGATGGCGATGTTTTCCGTTGCCCAATCACCAGACGCCTGAGATCGAGATTGTGGCCCCTGCCCGACAAACACTAGAAAAAGTAAAGTTGGCTAGCATCGGTCGCAGCAGTTAAAAATCCAGCCCATCCGGCCTCGCTCCCCACTCAAACATGGCCCGAGTGTCAGAAAATCAGGAAATCCCTTGAGCCACTGCGGGGACCATTGGATGTCGTAACAGGGCTGTCTATTGATCGAGAAAAGCGACCAACGGCCCGAAAGAGCCTATTTGACCAGCGTGAGGCTCGGAAGGGGTTTGGTTGGGATTCGGGATTCGAACTAGCATCCGATCGGATACATTGCGACCGCGCCAGACATGGGCATGAAATCATAGCGATTGCTTGTTTTTTTGTTCTTTTCTTTCCATCGCGCAGCCCGTGTTGCGGTCTGTTTCTGATGACTAGATCGGAATCTCTGTCGCCAATGCGGCAATCAATCGAGGATGAATCCGATTCTTCTGACGAGTCTTTCTCTGACGAGGATGTCCTTGAAGAGGTCTTTGACGATGTCCTCGACGATGAGGGCGGAAGAAAAAAGCATGCACGCGCCGCTTGCACAGCTTGTAAAAAGCGGAAATCGAAGGTAAATAACCACCTCCATTTCGCCCCAGAACCAGCGATTGTCGCAGTTATTAAAACAAAATCCCCGTCTCTTAAAGTGCTCGGGTACAGTTCCATGCGAGAAATGTGAAAAAGCGGGCTTGGAATGCGACATCGACGAAGAAGGGGATCAACGGCGAAAACAGGTTCTCAAGCGCAAGATTGAGTCCGTGGAGGATAAGGGAGGGTTATTAGATCGTCTTGTTCTGACGCTCCAAGAAGCAGACAGAGCTAGTGCCATGGAAGTGGTAAATATGATCCGCAGTCACGCTTCCCTGGAAGAAATCCGTGGGTTCCTTGATGACTTGCTGCAAAGACCGAAGCTAGAGAAAACGCCGGAGCTAATTGATGCCTGCAGCGGGGTATGCGAGTGGCATGAAAGACAAAAAGAGGCTGCTGGCCCCCGCCCCAGCGATGAACATTCCTCAAACATGTCTCTTTTCAACGTGCCCGCTCGGCCGTGGACGACGGTAACAGAGAACGATGATTTTGTATCACATCTGGTGTCCCTCTGGTTCACCTGGGAACATCCTTTCCTGAATTGGATCGACCGGGATATGTTTATTCGAGATATGAAGTCAGGGAGTCTAGACGCCCAATTTTGTTCGCCATTCTTGGTCAACATCATCTTAGCCAGTGCTTGCGTTAGTCTTCTTTCTGTCGAGTAATCGAAGAAGTAGCTAACAATGAAAACCCCAGGCATACTCGGATCACGAGGAGGCATACGCCGTGGCGTCGGAAGAATGGTCGAGAGGTCTGCACTTTTATAAAGAAGCAAAAGGCCTTCTTGATACAGATGATGGTAACATCACAGTACCTTACGTACAAGGACTTGGTGTTATGTATGTGTGGTGAGTCGCAATCCAGTCTTTCGGAATGAAATTCTTCGCTCACGCCTCGAATTTGCCACCAGTTCCTGTATGATAGGCAAAGACCGAGTAGGATGGGTATACATCAGCCAACTCGCGTATGCAGCTCGAGAGCTCGCCTCGAAGTATCGATGTCCGCCGAAAGATGCCGATGAAGACACAATGCAAAACGCAAGGGCGACGGAGCATACACTCTGGGGGGTCTTCAATTTGATAGCGTAAGATCCAGAAATTACATCCCCAACAGAGCGTCATGTCGATACTGATGGGTACACTGTCGCAGAATGACATCGTTGTCTTATCAAAAGGGCTCGATGATGAAGGCACCACGGTGGCCACCTCCTCCGGCAAACAGTGAAAGCGAGGTCGCTCAATGGACTAACTATCCAGCCCGATCGGAACCAATCCAATCAAATTGTGAACCCCTCTTCGGTATGTTTTGCGAAGTGAGCCGTATCACATATGACCTTAGTTGGTCGTTATTCGGGGACGACGAGACGAAGCCAACACTGGGATCCGAGTTTGTCAAGATGACAGACGACGCGTATTCTCGATTAAAGGCATGGTATGACGGGTTTCCGGAAGGCCTCAGGGCAATCAATTCTCCTCCTCCGCATGTGTTGAGTTTCCAGTTCGTGCTTCTTGTTTCCGTGCTATTCTGGCAAGGGAAAAAAGTGATTTAGCTGACCGGTCACAGCATGAAATACCACACCATCGTCCAAACTGTTTTTGGCGTTGTGAAAGACTTACCGACAAATGAAGATGACAATATTGACAATGCGTGGGAAAGGCAGACCCGTGAAAGAGCAAGGAGGTTATGTGTGGAGTCGGCACGCGAGACCGCGCGGTTGATTGACGTTCATCGAGACTCGTGGACCCTCGACCGCATGGCACCAGTGAACATCCACTGGGTCACAGTATCAATGTTTACACTCCTGCAATATCTGGATGAGAGCGAGAACCAGACAGCTCTCATCAGTCTGATTGTTGCAGCCAGGGCATACACTCACCAATGGTCGCTAGGGAAGGCGATGCTGCGAGTTTTCCAAGTCACTGCGAAACAGAAGGAGGTGGAGCTGCCCATGAGGGCAGAAGAATTGTTGAATGAATTCGAACAGAAGGAATGGAGTGTCGATGAACGTAAGGGTCTCAGCAGTCAGTATCCAAACTTCGCAAACTCGATGAAGCGCGGTCAGGTGGACGAAGTCGAGCTGGATAAGTTCTTGGACAAATTCGATGAGTTGTATATCACAGAACAAGAGGAAGAACTCTCTAGTGATTACTCCTCGGGGCCAGAGTGAGCTTCTTGGTTGCTGCTGAATCGGATGGATGATGTGAAGGATGTGAGGAAGAGGATGAGGAGGAGTAGAGGAGTAGACCAGGGACAGGCACAGGCAGAGCTAGTTACCCACTTCCCAGAAAGGTTAGTATACCGGACATGCTGGTCATCCCGATAGCTTTACAATATAAAAAGAAACAGTGATCACAATAACTCAAGAATATTTCCAGTAAGTAAACTGTGTTTTCAAAGAAATGTGGGGTGAGATGGCGATAGAAAGAGGGAGACGGAAGGAGAGAAAGAGTGATGATGCCAGGAGGAGGTGAAAGAGGAAATTTGGCCGTGGGCCACCATCGAAAAGGGAATTGTGGCGCCCGGAAGACTTTTCCACCACAATACAAGCCCTGTTTCTTTCTTCAAGATACTTTTAGGGGTTGAGGATCCATTAATGAATCTCATGGTGTTTGAATATCAGTCAAGTATGCCTTGGATGGAGTGACCCAGCTCATCCAGAGGCATTATCAGTAAGTAGTAAACCCTGAAGAGTGAGGGTAGATGGCTGGCAACAACAACAATTGGATAGGGATAGTCAGGGCAGGAAAATGAATCCGCACACCCAGAGAAAAGCATATTATTCATTATTATGGTTTGCAGAAGTGGCCCTAACAAAGAATATCCATGATCCATAACAAATCACCCTTCCCTTGCACCAGAAAACGCCCACGCTATGAGTACTCATCACGAATCGACATCACAATCGAGTATTTCATTAGAAACACACACAGCAGCGATAGAATGGAACTCTCATAGGGCTGTGAAGGATGAGAGCTGGTCCGAGGTTCGACGCTGTTTTCGCTTTGCACTTCCCTGGAGGAACATGATTGACAGTCCATCAGCATTGCTGCAACATGGCGTTTGAACAAAGATGACACTGACTCACAAGAGCACAACAGTACTTCACATCCGCACTCAGTCAGTAGTCTCATACGATTCCTTCTCAGCCTTGCGTTTCATCCACCGACGGTACACGAAAAGAGAAACAATGCCAATCGCGACGATGAAGACAATAACAAAAACCAGCACAACGCCGCGATTCCGATCAGCCCAGTTGCCACGTTTCGCGAGGAGATGGAGCTGGAGTGTGTCAGGACCTTTATGCTTGATCAGATCGATTGGGGGCATTATGGCGAATTCCACAGTGCTATGGTCAAACAATGGAGAATAGATGCGGCGACAGACAGTGGTGAGCTGGTGAGCTGGTGAGCTGTCTAAACGGCGTCAGGCAAACCTTGAGTTAGCAATGGTGTGAACGGTTGCCAGCACAGATGGCCTGTATCTTGAACTGAAGGCGAAACTCACACTGATTGCCTCAATGTGTGATTGTTCAGGATCCTGGCTCGCTCTAGCTGGATTCTCCGCCAACTATCTTGCCTAGGTATGGGATGGTGGATCACTCTACAAGACACCTCAACTTCGCAATTGAGTAGTCTAGTGGTACAAGAGTGGGGGCAGTTGGATGTGACAAGAGAGGGAGGGCGGTTGAGATGGCAAGATCAATAAGAGGACTGAGAAGAGAAAAGAAGAGAAGAGGTGGAGGTGAAGGTTGTTACCTAAAAGTGAAGTGAAGTGAAGTGAAGTGAGGGAGGAGCGTACAGAGGAAGTCGCGAGTCACGAGGTGTTACTCTGGTCAACCTCACTCTCTCACTCTCTCATTCACTCTCTCACTCTCTCACTCTCTCTCCCTCTTTCTCTCTATTCTCACACCCATCTTTCACTCCTCATGCTACCCTCTATTGGACCTTCCGGCACCCAGCGGATCAAAGATCGATGATGCGGAACAGGATCCCTCAACCAGTACCTGTGGGAACAGCCGGCGATTCTGTGTTTTTGACCTTGCACAAACCTTGAATCGTAGCCAGAGCAAGCACTTGACCTGGTATCGTCGTGGGGATCCATGGTTCATATGGCCACCCCTGATACCTTTTGGGTACTGGCAATTGCTAATGTCAACAGTGGTAGTAGGATGCCCTATTATCAAAACTTGAGCCTTCGTATGGGCCACCAACTTGAAGATTCGCTTTATTGCTAATGTTGCTGACAGTGGCCTTTATCGTTATATACTGGAATATCATTTTCAGGTTATAGGACTCCAATGATTATCAGTTGCAGCAGTTAACTTGATCACTTCCACTCGATGGTCTTTCCGGGTTGCAGCCTGAGGTGCCGTGGTTCTCCAAGAGCTAGCCTAGCAACATAATGTGTTCCGCGTCATCGTCCGCCAAGCAATGCTTCTCATGCAGGTACTATTCTATGCTACTGCGCAGTGACTTCAGCTTAGTGATAGCAACTTGGACAACAAGCTATGGAAAAGAAATCCGGACCGACCTGACGATACATACAAACTTGAATGCAAAAGATCATCTCCAGTAGTATCAATCTTGAAGGCACCCCTGATTCCGTCACAAGATCTCCTGATTCCGTCACAAGATCTCCACTTACTATGTTAGCTACACGGGAATATCCATCTATATGCACTCGTGCTAGAGTCTTCTCACGGTTTCTTTCCTTGCCGAATACTACTACTAGTGAGTGCAACGGTCGAGAAAAGTTCAAATACTGCTAGTATACATGATTTAAGAAATATGAGTCTTACATGTCAAGCCCAGTAATTTCTCGTCCAGCTGGGCCCTTGTCCCAGCCGTTGCCCCATTCTCAAAATACCAGTCTTTCGTATTCGAGTTCCGAAATAGAAGCGATGCGATTCGTGCTCAAAAAGAATTATTGGATTTCAATACCTGCAAACAAAAGGGCGAAACAAGAGAGCGCTGCCCAGGTGGTCATGCTTGCCGGAGAGCAGAAGTTCGCAGATTTGTATCATCTACCTTCTCGGCGTAATTAAAGGTTGGTTGTGCATTTCAGTATTTACTATGAAGCCTTACACCTACTAGGCAATCCTCAGAAAATAAAGATAATACCAAGCGGAAATTTCAGACCAGAAATAAAGTTCTTCTAAGTGATCCATTCCTAAGCTAGCGTGGGTATGCATCTAAAAAAAGCAGCGACCTCGTATTTGTTCGTCGATCACCAATCAAAACTGTGCCTTCTTGCATCCATGCTGCAGCCCATCCTTCAAGTTGGGGTTGCAAGAGTAACCTCCAAATCCTCAAACAACGGAGAGGTTGAATATACCTGAGCTCGCGATATTCCGTGATTGATTTTAAAATTAGTTCGCTAGCCGCAGATACTAAACATAGCGAAATGTGGGCATGCCCGGGAGCACAGTCAAAGACCATCATCTTCGAGTTGATCTGTTGATTGCATGAGGTTATGACCCTTCTCGACACACAATCTACAACAACAGCGATCTATTTCCTCGTAACTATTCTCAACTTTATCAACTTACACAACTTGGCCTCTGTCGACCTGCAAAAAGAATGACGTTCGTACGCACAGACAGGATGGTTAGACGATCCCGTCCATTTGAGTAAGGATCTCCTCCTGGTCGCCCCTAGATTTCCCATACGAGGTCTAAATGGGGTAGCATTCATCTGAATGGGCCAAACAAGCTCGAAGCAGATCGTCAAATACGAATTAATCTAACATGGCGACATGATACGATCGCACTGGCAGCTACTTAATCCAAAATATCCCCAGCACATTAAACGCAAGAGCCTCTGAACTTCCAGAAATCTTACCGAAATTCTTGTGAGATTCATGAGGCGGAACTAAATATGCTACGATCACTATTCTGCGCCCTGGCGGCCTTTCCACTCGCGCATGCATGGACCTTTCTCTATACCAATGCCACCGGCAACGCAACAATCCTCCATCAAACCGAAACAGTGAACTGCACCAAAATAGACTTGGCAAAGGGCAAAGAATTCTCCTGGGATCCCGAAGGAGCAGATCTCTGTATTTCAATCTACTATGACAAAAGTTGCACATCACGCGGAGGTCTGTCATGCGGTGCATGGAAAAAGGACTCAGGGAACGATTACGATAGTATCCAGGTATTCACAAATGACGACGCTTCCTCGGCTTCTGTATCTTCATCTCCCACTCCCACTACTGCTACATCTACTGCGTCCAAAACCGAGACACCAACCTCAACGACTACGATTTCTTCCACGATGGAAGCCTCGTCAAGTACAGGCTCATCAAAATCGTCTCTTTCAGGTGGTGCTATCGCAGGAATCGTCATAGGCGTGATTGCAGCAATTTGTATCATCGGAGCAACATTATTCTACGCAGGTCGAAGGAATCGTAAAGATGCGTCGTCGCCATCTGTCAGGTCATCGTGGCCACATCCGCCATACTCTCCCACGTTGGTTGATATGCAGACGGCAATGCCTCCTCATGAATTTGCTTTCGCAACTTTTGAGAAGACACCTCCACCGTCTCGCGGTCGTCCTGTTCCTGGATCGAAGTTGGTCGAGTTACCAGGTAGTGGTCGCAGTGTTGAGATAGGGAATAGTCCTGTTAGTGAGATGAGTCGAGAGCCGGGTGAGATGCGATTCAATCGAATTTGAAGAAATAGAGGTTGTGAAATGGGGGTTTACTTGATTTACGTATATATGAGTTTATTGAATTAGATAGCCATTGAATAAGAGAAGAGTACTCATTCGCAAATACCTAGATCAGAGTACCGATTAGTTACCATTGGTGTATACTAACTAGCTAGCAGTGCCAGCGCGTAGAGTCATAAAGCCCTCAAAACGAGACAGCCTTGCGATTAACCTTGAAAAATTAGTAAATTCGCTACCCATGAAGCTCCATCTATCAGGTTCTCGCCATCACAAATAATCCTCCTTGATAATATCTGCCGCTTTCTCCGCAACAGCATACACAGTGGCCTGGATGTTCCCGCGTGGCTCCAACGGAAAGACACTCGCATCAACAACACGCACGTTACTCGTTCCATAAACTTTCAGCCGAGTATCCACAACACCTCCATCCTCGCGAGGCATCATAATGCAAGTCCCACTGAAATGATAATTTGTCGTAACAAGGTCTTTGCACAACTCCTTCGCCGACTGCAGATTCAACGGCCCAGGCGCATGTATCCGAGTCCCGTCTTTCTTCAACAACGAAGCCAGAGGCTCCGTCTCTGCGATTCGATCTGCAAATATACAATGTCTGCCAATTATGTCCAGATCCACGGGGTGTCTCAGTAAGCCGATATCGATGACCGATGCGTCACCAACGTCTGCAGAGCTAATATGCGCCGAGCCCCGCGACACTGGGTGACTGAGCACGATGGCAATCGCAATGAAGTTTCCTGGCAATGTGGGAGCGAAGGCATTGGCTGATGTCTTGCCTCGAGGATCAAGCTGGAATGGAGCAAGGATGTACTGCGCCGTAGTCTCTTCGGGATTATCCAGCAATTTAACCTGCGCCTCGAGTTGCTTGCGGATTGTCTTTGTCGTTTTGGGATCATTAATGGTGGCTTTGACAGCATTGACTAACTCATCTCGAGTTTCTCGCTCTAGATCAACACATGGCATGAATGCTGATGCGAATTGGATATAACCGAGTGGACCCGACCCGTCTTTCTGATACGCAGCCATTGCAGCTGCTGCGAATTCGGGATCCCGAGCCATATCGCCGGATGGCAGACCGTCAGCGACTTCGTAGCAGAATGGGACGAGAGCGTGCTCGCACATGTTTTCGCCAACGCTGGTATTGTGAATTATTGATGGGATCCCGTGGGATTCGAGGATGTCCTTGTTACCAATGCCGGACAGTTCTAGGACTTTGGGACTTTGAGTTGCGCCGGCGGCGAGGATTACCTCTTTCTTAACGCTTATGATGAATCTTTCTTCGTCCTTGGAGAAGGAAACTCCGGTGGCAGTATTATCGGCTCCACGTCGCTCGAATATGATCTTGTTCACCTGCGCACCAGTCACGACTCTGAGATTGGGTCGCGAGCGAGTCTCTGCTCCGAGGTATGCAGCAGCAGAGTGACTTCGGGTGTGGGTGGCTGCGTCGACCGAGGCCGGATTGATGAATGGACCTGTACCACCACCATTGATCGGGTCCTCAGTCTGTGGATATCCAAGAGCTTTGAAACTTTCCATCCAGGCTCCGTAGTATGGCATGTACTGATCGCCCCAAGACACGTTCACCGGCCCATTGTCACCATGGTCTTTCTTGTCATGTAGAATTTGTCCAAGCGACTCTCGGCCTGTATCTGAGAGTGGTGCTGCAGACTGGAACTTGCGGAAATAAGGTGATAGATCGTCCCAGCCCCAGCCGGGGTTTCCTAGTGATTCCCATGCATTGAGACCTGTGCGCGAAGGATAGATGATCATGGTCATGTTCATTGTCGAGGAGCCGCCAAGCGTTCGGCCCTGATTGACGTACAATTGGCGACCATTCAGTTGTTCCTAAGACATGATGAGCAAATTGTTCTTTGCGTAATGCAAGTAATGATTTGATTGTGCTTTTTGGATACCTGGGGAGTTGAGAGCATGTTCCAATCGAATTCTGGATTTCCAAAGGTCGATATAGCCAAGGCGGGAATCGTAATTCGAGGGTCATTGAAACGATTGGTTCCAGCTTCAAGGACCAAGACACGCGTGTTGGGATCTTCTGTGAGTCGGTTGGCGAGGACAAGGCCGGACGTCCCGCCTCCGACAATTATGAAGTCGAATGAATCATCGCGTAGTCCGCTTGTCGACTCGGTATTGTATTCAGCCATGACTTGCGTGCTGCGTGGAAAACCAAGCCCTCGTCAGACCAATAGGGAAAAAAACTGCTGAGTTCAAGTTAATGTCCTTCAATCGTTATTGTCAATGGCCTCGGGTTTGGCGAGATGTAACCGCTTTATAATTCCCTAAGGCCCCCCGTTCCAACTCTCTTCCTCAGCTACCCCTCATCACGTACTAAAACCAAAGAAAACGCACGCCTGATTGAATGAAGAGTCAGCTGCCTAAGCACTAACTGCATGGCGGATTGCACATGCAGTCTAATCCGCATGTTGTTGCAGTGACCGATTCTAGCATACCGATTTCGGACGAATGAGAGCATGCCGCTAGGAAAGTGAGGAGCAGCTAAAGTCATTTTAGCGTCGAGTGGCTTCAGTAAGGAAATCTTACTATTCGTCAAGTCTTCAGTGATTGGTGGATGTACACAGTCCCAATCTGGAAAGTATAGTTAAACAATCTCCAAACGTGCGCTAGCTTCAAGATTTGGGGCCCGGGTGGGTCGTCAGCGCTTTTAAGTCTTGCTTGCCGACACTGAACACCTATCTAATTGACGGAGAAAAGGATACTCATGTTTGGACAATAGGGCTTATCCACCCTTGGCATTGAGCGATGTATCTGAATACAAACCCCAGATATATCATGGTCTCGGAGGAGTTGTAGTCCTCAATGATGTTCCTGGACGACGCAAAAAAGGAAGTTTGTGCTGGAGTGGTCTGCCGAATCTTCATTGGTGGGCGGACCGTGAGTCTGGTATAGCTGGCCTCATGTTCACACAAGCCCAACCCATGAAATCCGATGTCGAACATGTTTCTGGAATTGGAGGCTGCGGTGTATAGCAAAATTGGTTGAAGGACCTCATTAGTCACAGAAATATTGAAATCCTTTGGGGAGCTTGAGTGCAGGAGATTGCACCCTTTGGAGAGCATGCTTTTGGGAAAATGAAGTTTACTTGGTCTAGTATGGAGTTGCCAATTCGCACAGATTCCTAGGTTCCTTTCTTGTCGCGAAACAGCCGATCGGTACTAGTAAACGATGCGAACCAACATAACATTTCCTAATCTAGTAGAGCCCAGGTGAATACGGCATCAAAAAGGGTGACCAACAAAATGTAACATTGAAGGGCCGCGACGGGGAAATTACAAAATACTGCATGATCATGAGCACCTTCAAAGACGACCCTTGATCGATACACTGGCAGCATCTCTGTGGTCCGCTGGTGGAAGCTCAGGAATTGGAAGCTTCAAGTCCTTTGCAACCTCTCGCGCAGCCCAAAAGCCAGTGACAAAAGCGAGAGCTAGTCCTCCCGCATATCCCAGATTACTGAAACCACCGGCGTCCACACCAGCAATGAGAAGACCGGCAATACGTGCGCCATCGCCGTTTAAGGCATGACCTTCTTTGTCTATCTTGATGCCACCATAGGTAAAAGTGATCCTGAGAATTGGTGTCAGTATAGGTGTATAGAAAGGACCTGCGATCGGGGTATCATGCTCACGATGGCTGCACTTCAATTGCGTGAAACGGCCCCTCTCCGTCTATAAGGGGCGCCGGTGAGGGGCCATTGATGCCATGAAGACTCCCTTCGGGCTTCATCTCGCGGTATCTCTTTCCATACTCCGCAATAGTTCGACTGGCACCTGTCTTGTCAACTCCCCACCCCGCTAAAATCTTGACCAGTCCATTGACGGTGGACGCTGTTCCCACGTTGCAGCCATGATCCCGGGCCTTTTGCAATCTATCAATGTCGCCAGCATTGGGAAACAATGCAGACACGCAGTGTTGCACGCGGGTTTTCTCGCTGTAAAAAAAAACATATACAATCAGCATAATATCGACCAGTTCAGAAAACGGAGGGCAAACAAACTTGAAAATGAGGAATCCTCGTCGCTTTTCCTGCTTGGCCAGGTATTGGTTGACTATCTCGTCGCCCATGGTTTCATCTGCAAACCGATTGCCTGCTTGGTTGAGAAGAAGGCAATACTTGCTTTCTGGACATCTTCGTTAGGTACGCATCCTCAAATTATTTAAACTGTTTTGTGTTGCACTCACGATATTGAGCCAAAGGAAGATAGTCTTTGGGATTCACATCCTTCCTTCGCAAAGGCGCAGCCATAAGATGGCCATAATATGTGTTCATTCCTCTGCTAGTCGCAGCCCCAGCCTCGACAGCAAGATTCAGTCCATCACCCACGGAGCCTTTATTAGAGCGCACGAAGATATTGTCCGCGCCCTGACCTAGGTACTGTGCCGTCATGCGAGAGGATCCTTGAAATCCGCCAGTCGCTAGAACAACCGTCTTTGCTGTGACATGGTAGTAGCTGCTGTGCTGACCACCGGTGGTAGGACCACGGCGGACCACAGCTCCCTTGACCCGAGTGCCCGGAACATCGGGGTTCTCATGAAGTAGCTTGACGATCGACGTACCTGTCCAAATCTCTGAGCCCGTATTGCTTGACTCGATTCTCTTCCGATGAAGATCGTGAAGATGTGGGATTTTGATCGGGAAACCGATTCCTGTGACCATGCATTTTATTAAGTGGTGAACGACGGGCTGGAAAATTACAAGGAAAAGGAGAGATACCGATTGTCATGATTCCATCAAATCTGGGAGCCGTGGGAACATCGTTTTCACGCATCCATTGAACGGCCGAGAGGTAATCCGCCAACCAGGCACGTTGTAGTTCTGGATCTCCATCGGGAACCCAAGACCTCAATTTTTCATATGATTGGGGACCCCAGCTGAGAACAAATTAGCCTCAAATTAGTAAGTTCAAAAGAAAAGAAGATCTCGAAGGGTAAAACATACAACATTCCGGCAGAGTAGTTCGATGATCCGCCGATAGTATCAAGCTTCTCAACCACCAACACTCGTGCTCCGGCTTGTGCTGCGAAGGAGGCACATGCCATCCCAGACATTCCTCCTCCACATACAAGCACATCAACATCGATGGACTGCATCTTGAATGTGGAAATGTGTAATTCAAGTTTTTCTGCTGTCACAAAATCATATTCCCTTGGAAGTTGACGATTAAATAGATTTGACCAAGTTGCCAGTGTATGTTGGTTGGGTGGAGAACAGGTGGGCTCCGGGGGCTAAATTAAATGACCGGAAAACGATGACATCGCAGGAAGTGGAGCAGTTGTCGGTGCGTCCTTCATGAAAAATGATCCTGGTCAGTCATTTCTCGACTCGAAAAAGAAAATTATAGCTGCCAGTTTGGGATTCCACAACAGCCCGAGTACAGCTGCAGACCTGAAGAACAAACCCCCGAGGAGCAAATGGAAGATGGATGTTCTGCCTCAGGCACCATAGAACCTTCCCCAACATTGAAGACTCCCCGCAATTTTTTCACGGAACTTCAACCTTGCGCCATGCTGAAAAGACAAATGCTCATTCAACAAGGATAATGTCATCTCCGCAGTATGGCAATGAGAGTACACAGGAACGCCACAAGCTGGCAAGCCTGCCTGCCTGCGAAGCTTGTCGGAAGCTGAAGGTATTGAAGCCATAGTTACTTGTCTAGTCCTACTAGCCGGGCTAACCAACCTCAGATGAAATGCACCCGAACTGAAACTGGCCAGAACGACGGGGCCCCATCATCAAACCCATGTGATCGGTGTAAAAGAACCAATCGACCATGCAAAATACCCGAGTTGCGACCGCTAGGAAGGAAGCGAGGAGCATTGGGACGATATCGTGGTCTCGAAAAGGCGTACCGGAAGCTTCAAGCAGAGGCGAAAAAGGCAAATACTTCACAAGACACGAACAAATCTTTCAACGCGATCAATTTGCCTACCAGTGAAGGGGCTGAATTCGATTCCTTTATAACGGATGGGCCCTCTGGTGATTTGGAGAATACTGAGATAAGCGACGCGCCGATGATACACGATACACCTTTTCTGGGACCAGCTGTCAAAACCCCGGGCACGGGAGTGATCGCTGTTGAGGATCCAGCAAGCATAGAGGGCCAGCTTCGACTCAATCAAGAACCAATGAGCAACCCTCTCGCGTTGTTAGCCTACGCATCTGATGCCGCTCAAGCATCGGAGACAAGACCAGCACTACGGAATGATTTGTCCAGTCCAATACCAGTTGGAAATGAGCGTTTTGGACGAGATAAAACGGAAGGGGGACGTTTATTGCGCAGGCCTGGATATGTTTCTCTTGGACTCCAGCTGGAAAGAGGGAGGCTAGTTGAGGGTCTAGACAGCTTGTTGGAATGTGTTGACACAGGCTACCAATCCCTTGATTATTTCAAGAAAACAGACACTCGCCAGCGCGATGTTGGGCCTGATTTGGACCCAATAGATCTGGGTTTGGTAACTATGGACGAGACAAACTATTTATTTCCAATGTGAGTGTTCAGCACACCCTTTATTTCGGTGCCATCTTTTACTAACGCCGTTCATCAGATATTTTACTCGGCTTCACCCGATTAACGGAATACTGGATCCGATGCTCCACACACCGGAATTTGTGCGCGCTCGCTCTTCTTTGCTCTTTACCTGGATCCTTACATTAACAGCACTATTCGACCAATCCTCTGCTACAATAGCAGAGCCATTGAGGTTGCATGGCGAGAAGTTGTCAAGATACGTCCACACCTGTGGGTACAAATCAGTTGAGATTGTCCAAGGATATTACATCTCACTTCTATCTTCCACGCCTGCTAAGACAATGTCAGAGGAGCGGTCGTGGCTATACACTTCGTATGCAATTAGTGTGGCAACTGAACTTGGCATTGACCAGGAGGCTGGAGAGACTATCAACTCCGAATTTTCGAGACCACAACGTGATCAAGATTTATCTTCTCCACTCTCAACATCTAGAGATTCATGCCACATATCACCACACGAACCATGGAACGAGAACAGATCCCGCGAACAACGCCTGCTTCGAAATCGGGAAAGAACATGGCTCCGAATACTCCTGTGGGAGCGAGCGAATAGCGCAGCATGTGGTCGGAGTCAAAGCTTTCCAGAGAGCAATCTGACACGCGCGATCGACAAATGGTGGCTACACCCCCTGGCAGACATGACTGATAAATATACAAGTGCATTCATTGCTCTGCGTAAAGAGATCGCGTCGCTACAGCTAGACCTGAAGAACCGGTCGCAGAATTCACAGTCGAATACTCGTTGGATCCATGACATGGTTGATACTTCTCTCCAAAGCTGGTGCAATATGTGGCTCCCTAGGCTTGAAGATTACACCTCCGCATCATCTGCTGAAAGGGCCTCCATGGTTTTTTTGCGCTACGTATACGAGCACGGAAGACTGTGGACTCTCTCTTTGGCCTTGAGTGAAGCAATGAGTCGTGGCCAAGAGCTATACGAAATTCAACAGGATTGCTTTGAAAGTGCAGTGAACTGCTGCGAAACCGCTGTGAGGGACTTAATCTCCATCGGCGAGCCGCTATACTGCATGTTAGCCCCAACGTGGGCTATGATATCTTATGCGGCAGTCCTGACTCTGAAGCTATTTCCCAAACTGTATGGCTCACGAGTTGGCAGTGATGTGGAGCTGCTTTCACTATTGAGCCAGCTATCTCTACAGATGCAGCGTGCTGGTACCACACCATCTCATCGATTTGGCATCGCAGCAATTCTGGGACAACATCTCATGATGATTTTGCGGGCTAGAGCAGCTGCTCTCAAAGACCCGCAGTCCTTGCAGCATCGTCATCTTGGTCTTCCATTTGCGACGCCTGAAGACTCAGCTGAATCTTCACAGATGATCCAGAGAAGCCCCCTGGTCTCGGCATGGGACCCCTTTTTGACCCCGGCTATATCCGAACAGAATGAGGTCGGGGCCGACGGGTTCGTTGATTTCTTCCGAGAAATCTTCGGGCCTGGGCTTGGAGACCTGCTATGAGACCAACCAGATAAACGGTATATTATTAACCATAAATTAAATTTCTATAATCACTGGCATGTATTCAGCTTCAGGCTTTTGAGGTTCCGATAATCAAATTGGAACCACTGTCCGATCATAGTAGTAAAACCCATGTACTACTACCCGGAAATGCAGAGAGGGCAACAACCGTGGGTAGTCTCTGGCACTTTGATAAAATGCGTGCGAGAACTCTGAGCTCAATCTGTATGAGCCACTTAGGTAGGAGATTTTGTCGTAACCTACGATTAAATTAGGTTTGTACCCTGTCTAGAAATGGGTCAAGTTATGCCAGATAGCGGACTCGGTGGAGACATCAACCGAGATGCGCAAACCGGCATGTTAAAATAGAGACCGGACGCCCAGATCGCGCGGGGTCTGGCTAAACACTCAACCCCAAGAGAATATTAAGAATGCAACATCGCTGGTATTCTTATGCACTAACATTAACTCTTTCGATATGTCGAAAAACACATCATCACCAGTCGCGAATGAATTTGGCATTGCCACCCTCTCCTTGGGAAACTGGAGGCACCACCGTCTGGAACCTCGACTCGAAGCCGCCGCAAGAGCAGGTTATCAATGGATCGATCTTTTCGATGAGTGCTGGGCAGCATATCTAGAGGAACATGGGCTACCAGGGGACGAACTGTGGGAAGCCACCCCGGCAAACTTACAAGTTGCTCGAAAGCTCGGCGACCTCGTCAAGTCACTGGGAATGCGCATTGCTTGCACGCAGCCTTTACGCAAAATCGAGGGCATCAAAGACCCTACGGAACGCCGGGAAACACTGAATCTGGTAGCCAAGCGATTCCCATTCATGCGCGCGTTTGATACGGACTTGGTTTTCATGTGCGCCAGTATCCGCACCGACAGCGGTGTCACGTCTGATCTTCAAACGGTCGCTAGAGACCTGGCCGAGCTTGGTGATATGGCCGCGGGGTATGCAAAGGCAGATGGGGGTAGAATGCTGAAGATTGGCTACGAGGGATTATCATGGGCTACACGGAACACCTGGTCGTCATCATGGGAGGCAGTGCGGTTTGCCAATAGGCCTAATGTCGGCCTGATCCTCGACGCGTTCAATGTGCTAGCGGTTGAATTCGCGGAGCCGCACAATCCTGCTGGACACGGGCACTTCTTTCCGACGTTACAAGAATCCATCGAGGTGCTCGCGTCATCCCTTGCATTGCTCGTCGCGACGATTCCCGGTGATCGGATCTTCTTTTTCCAGTGTGGAGATGCAGAACTTGTCGACCCGGCCATAATTCAGCCCTCTGAACCTGATACACCCAAACTTCTGCCATGGTCACGGGGGCATCGTCTTTTCCCTCTTGAGCAGTCTCGTGGTGCATATATGCCCGTGGAGTTGGTTACTGCGGCGGTGCTTGCCACGGGGTATAAGGG
This sequence comes from Penicillium paxilli ATCC 26601, assembly GCA_000347475.1. Lineage (NCBI taxonomy): Eukaryota > Fungi > Ascomycota > Eurotiomycetes > Eurotiales > Aspergillaceae > Penicillium > Penicillium paxilli. The sequence goes on from AOTG01000098.1 coordinate 102,220, forward strand.
GCCGATTTCGTTGGAGGTTTTTAACAATTCCTTGAATGTGCAGGGAGGTAATATCCCACAAGACCATGCCACTCGTGGGATGAATGGTCTTCAAGATTTGGCGATTGCTGCAGATGCGCTGCCGTCATTTTGGGGGGATGAAGTGAAGTTTAAAGAAGCAGTTGAGATCGTTGTCCGACGTTTGCAATCTCCGAAATCACATATATAAGCAGTGTTCTCTTCATTGTGATAGCAGAATTTGATGCAAGGCAAGGCTATAACTCTATAAGACTGGAATCCTGGGGATATTCAGCAACCTCATTGTTCGCTAGGGCCAACTTGACGGAATGGAAAATCAATTCCAAGGTTGATTCTGTTAGGTGACTTCGAAAACTTATCGAAACATACTGGTAATTGGATTGTAGTAGATGGAAGCCCCTTCCATCCACGAATGTAGTTCCTTAGTTTGGAGCCCAAGTCGGTAAGATATGGCCCCGGCCTTGCTTCACTAGAGCCTCTGACACAGCAGGAGCACGGGTGTTATTTAGTCGAATAAGGCTTGTTCTAGAAAGAGAGGTAGGAGGAGTGGTAGAAAGAGCGGGAGTCCACCCTAGGTTCTACCTACATATTAGATTGACCAGCATTCTCTGTTGTTTCACTATCATCTCTAGCGAGATTCTCTCACCCCTGGGCAGAGCCTACTCCACGGCCACCTAAGTAGTCCGTTCGACATCAAAGGTCATTTGAGCATGCCCTGCCAGGGTATCAAAATCCCGGTTTCTCTACTGGCAGGTAAGCGTGGCTTCTTCGTTTGCAAGCATTACGTCAATTCTCACTATTTCTCACATCTTTCACTAGTATCCATATCCAATCCCTATAGATGTACTAGTCCTAGTATAGACATTATGTAGTATGGGAAGTGCCTCTGGTTGGCTGAATCATTAGCCACTGCATGCATGACCTAAGTTCTAACGGTCACATCGTACATATTGACACGGGCTCATGAATATCGGATCAGAAATAAACACCGCCATCTGAACAGCCTTTATGCTGTTTTCCCCGGAACAAGTGGACCTTCCCCGCCTATTCCGTCTTCACTATCCGGGGGCCTCGGCAGGTTCCTCAATCACAAGTCGAGAAGATCCCCCGCGCTAAATTCTTAGCAACCCCAACATTACCAGAAGGTCCATGCATCCTTAGAGGACTTTTCATTCGTCTGTATCCATATAGTTCTTCCAAAATCTCCTGTTCGGGGCTCGCTTGTGGCGATCATGATCTCACATGTTGGGGCAAGAGGGTGGACCCCCAGTTCGCCTAGTGATATAAGAATCCACAATCATCTTGGGACATACTGCTATCTCGTTTGTTAGACAAAGGAAAATACCAGCATTCAAAATGTCTTCCCAGACAACAAATAAGCGGAATCCCGCTGACTCTATGGTGTCGACCTGGCGCCATGATAGATCTCAGTGGAGTCTTTGGCACTGGATGATTGAACTCTTAGGTCTACACCTCATAGACCTCAAAGGGGAAGTTCCAATATTCTCCAAGAAATCAAAAATCCCCGCCGTCCGTGAATGGACTCTTCATCTTTGGATTCTCCTTCACGCAGCTATTCCCCTGGCCATACACCACACTTATGTGTCATACACTGGCGAAAATCTAGGCCTCCTTGCCGCATTTGCGCTTTACTCTACTGCATTCAAAGTAAACGGCATCCACGAAATGCATATCATGCGACGTCTCGGTCAGGTATACGGCTTTCTAGATGGAGACAAGCATCCTCGAGACGAAATCCCGGACGTGGGTGTTGGAAAAGTCATCCGAGAACTGATCTCAACCTCGACATTACGCATGATCATGTCCGTCTACCTCACCTACCAACCAAGCGAAGCGCCGTCAACAATGAACTGGAAGTGGCTTCCTCTCGAGATCGGTATTTACAGTATCACCGTTGACTTCTGGTTCTACTGGTACCACCGTCTCATGCATTCGACCGGGCCGCTGTGGAAATTCCACCGTCGTCACCATCTAACAAAGCACCCGAATCCGCTTCTGTCAGCCTACGCAGATCACGAGCAGGAGTTCATGGATATCACTGGCATTCCATTGTTGGCTTACGGTACTATGAAAGTCATGGGTCTGCCAATGGGTTTCTACGAGTGGTGGGTGTGTTTCCAGTACATTGCGTTCTCTGAATTCATTGGACACAGTGGATTGAGGATTCATGGAGGTGCACCATCGACTTTGAACTGGGTACTTGAGCTCTTCGATGCAGAACTTGTGATTGAAGATCATGACTTGCATCATAGATATGGATGGCGGAAGAGCCACAATTATGGGAAGCAGACTAGGCTTTGGGATCGGATTTTCGGCACTTGCTTTGACAGGATCGAGAGTGTGAAGAGTAACGTTGATTACGAGAACCGGGTTACGATGCCGCTTTTGTGAGGTCTTGGGGTCGGATGGCCTGGGCATAGATAGATACGAAGTAGTGGTAATGATTGAATGAAACGACAGTTATCGTATACTAGGATGGCCTTTTAGGTCTGGCTTTGGCTTGTAATAGTGTTCATTATGATGAGTCAAGTCCCAATACTTCTTTCATACTATTTCTAGATTTTTGCTAATCTTTGTGGGCCTCCACGTGCCAGACGCTTGTGACTTTGTGCAAAGGTACTCGTGGCCACCGCAGAAGCAGTACTTATGTCCAGCGCAAGAGCAAAAGCAGCAATAGTTGCAGCCAATCGGTACTTTGTTCCAGGTCCACCACACTTCATCATTTGGAGAGCCTCTTTTTGACAGTCATAAGCAGCGCCACCTCCAATGACACCAACAGGCATAGTCGGGAAATAAAGACTCAGGGATAACTCCTTGGTCTCATAGTCGTACTCCGACGTGCATTGAGCCCAAGATGCCTCCGTCACGCTAGCAGGATCCTGACCAGCAGCAATGAACATTGCAGTGACAACATTCGCAACGTTCACATTGCATCCGAATTCTCCATTTCGAATTCCAGCCGCTTGGATCTGCAAATGAAGTTGATACAGCTTCTCGGTGCTGCACCCCAATACTTCCCGACAGACTTTGTCTGTGAGTTTTCCCCAAGCCAGGACCTCCACTCCACGAGGATTAATAACATGTGCCCAAGACGGCTTCTTATCAGATGACATCTTGCCCTCGATCAGAATCTCTTCAATCGAAAACTCATCTCCATGGCCTGACTTGGAAAACGCATCGCAGGCCTTTTGCGTGGCGATTGTGACCATGTTATACCCCGCCGCATCACCACAGCGATAAACAAAGCGCACATGCACCGAAGATCCAACAATATAAGGGGTCAATTGAGTCAATCGCAGATGCCGACTCGATCCTTCCGCAGTTGACGCGAGAAATTCACGAAACTCGGGCAATCGACGGGTGAAATTGACTGCTTCTTGCGGAGAGGGGAACTTGAAGACCGGTGATCGAGACATGCCTTCACTAAGAATCTCAGTTTGGACACCACCACTTAATGTCAAGGCCTTGCATCCGCGCGAGCAACTGGCCACGAGAGCTGCTTCCGTTGTGGCCAATGGGCCGAAGATATCCTCGCCGGTCATTTCGGGGCCATTGATTTTCAAGGGCCCTGCGACGCCAACTGGAATCGGGACGAAGCCGATGCAATTTTCAATTCTGGCATCGGTGGGTCTGTCCTTTTGGCCTGTGATGTGAGGGTATTTGGACAGATCCATAGCCTGGATATCTTTTCCAGTGAACTTGGACATGTTGAGGCAGGTGGGAGGTAAAAAGTAGAGGTAAGGTCGTGATCTGGTTCTGTTTTGGAAGAAAAACAAAAATCGATTGACAACGATGGACGTTCGGGAATTTTAATTCACGAGCTGGTCTAGCCCACGATCCCTCTGAAGATCGTGTACTATGCGTCATAAATCCAATGTTTATGGAGACGTCTGTCATGCAAATTTCAGAAAAAGGCAGCGATCTACCCTGTTCGTCCGATTTGACTTCTTTGATCCTACCACGTTGATACTAATTGAATTTCGAGCTTTGCCTCCTTACTTCCTGACACATGCCAATAGATTGATTCACTTAATCTTGACGGACATGATGCTGGGTTGTACTATAACAATACCTCAGTGTCTGTTTCTCATCCCGCATCACCCCAGATCAGGAAGTCCTTGAATTTGGATAACAGAGAAAAACACCGGAAGCATACAAAGTGGAACTACGAATCCACATCTCAAAAACACGAAGACCTGTGAAGGCCTGTGCCTCGCCTAGTAAACCTTGCACGATGCAATTGAACAGCAAAACAGGTTACCGGGATGCTGGGATGGACTCGATTGTGGGATTTGGGAGTCCCGCCGATCTGGATAGGATATCGTCGACCCACTCCCTCGGTTACCGTGTCCTTCAGCTGGAGTCGATCAATCCCTTCAGGGCTCAGGTCATGAACAGTTTGTGTTGAAATTATAGTTTGGGTTAAGTTTGCGGCTACACCGTATTTCTGACTGAACTCTATCAGAGTGAGAGATAGGAAAAGTGAGATGCAGATCTAGTACGGTTCCAAGGTTGAACAGCTGTCAGTGCTAGTTTGACGTAGGGCGGGATGAGAGGCTCCTCCGAGTCCGTGAGAAAGGTTCGACACGCTCATAGGGTTCATTTATTATGTTCTGGCAGACGACATCCTTTCGGTTCAATGTTCTTTTCTGAGCGGCAAATTTCTACTGAATTGACACAAGTGAAACTGCTCCCGAGGTCACAACTTGAACTGAGATAACAAACATTGGGCAGCTCAAGTGTGGAAGATCAGGGTGATCCATCCTGGTACTTTTTGGTGGGCCCAATTCTGCCAGGTTTGCTGCGAGAGAGACACCCAGGACGACTTGGTATAGTATTCGTGCAACCTGTCATGGTGCCAGTGGGCACGATGTCCAATAGCCTTATGCAGGCCACTAACAACACACGTGCAGTAACCTTGAAAATCAGAAAATAGTCACATATAGCGAGCTTGCGAGTGAATCTCTTCATCAAGAGTTCCTCCAAAATCAATTTGCACGCCAAAACCCCTGGAGCCGTTGATATCCCCGCATAGTGGTGGTACAATGAGTAACTAACTAGTCAACACCCAGACTCCGGCATTCTCACCGCGCCCAAGACCAAAATTGACCAGCCAGGAACGCGCAAGACTCGGCCATATGATACCATCAACCGAACCCCGCATACTTATAATGCATACTCCGCACGAAATGAACTTGATCTCGAATCATTTAAATGTCCCCCTCGGAGTTCCATGTCGAAAAAAAAGGCCAATTTCGACTAGTACACAGTATCCCCATCTAATCATACTACCAGCAGCTTGAGCAATCCTCCTAACATTCCATCAAAATGACCAATATAACCATAAACCCACAGATCCTCACCACCGCAACAGGCAAAACAGTCCTAATAACCGGCTCAGCCCGTGGCATCGGCGCCGCAACAGCAAAACTCTTCAACGAGTCCGGCGCAAACATCATCGTAGCCGATCTACCTCAATTCCGCGACGCAGCCGACCAATTCATCAAAGAACTCCCATATCCCTCTCGTGCGATTTTCCTGCCGGGAAATATCGTGGATTGGGATCAGCTGCAAGAATGTTTTAAGAAGGGCATTGAACGGTTTGGAAGTATTGACATTGTCGTTGCGAATGCGGGGATCATGGAGTCGAAGTTTGTCCTTGATTTTGAGACGGATGGGGATTCGGATGACTTGGTTGAGGATTTTGAGGCGGGGAGGGTATTGGATGTTAATTTGAAGGGGACTTTGAATAGTGAGTACCCTATCACCAAACCAAGCTGGAAATGTGATAATTGCGATTTCTAATTTGATCAAATCAAATGTGCCAGCCCTGAGGCTTGGACTCTTCTACTTGTCCAAATCCACCCATTCCGAGTCACAATCATGCAAATCAATCGTTCTGGTCGGCTCGTCGTCTAGTTATTTTGGTGGAACTGGAGTAGCTGCTTATGTTGCTTCTAAACATGGTGTGCTGGGTTTACTTCGCGCAGCACAGGCGAAGGGTAAAGAATTGGGTGTTCGGATTAATGGAATTGCGCCCTTCCTAACGCCGACTCATATCACGGCGGGATTTGCGGATAGATGGCGCGAGAGTGGTCTTGAAGAAAATACACCCGAACGTGTTGCAGAGGCCATTGCACTCGCGGCTCTCGATGAAGAAAGGTCTGGACAGTGTTTATTGGTGAGTTACTCTCCGTGTCGCTTTTTCGTTGCTTAGTGAAATTCTCTCTGACGAATTGAGTGCCATGTAGGTTGCTGGTAAATTTCTTCGAGATCTGGAGTCTTCGCGCGCAAGACTGCTTCCAGCATGGCTTGGCCAGGATCTGGCGGACTTCATGGCAGCTGCTATGCGGCTTTTCGTTAGTATTGGGGGTTATGTGCTACCTAAGAAATACTAATTGGTGCACTTGCAAGGAAGACGCAATGGAAAGAAGGCGAAAGTATAGACTTGCTAAGTTATGTACACGTCGAAAACAAGTTCAAAGCCACCCTTTCTGCGCTAAATCCCTCAAATTGAACAAGAAAAGGTAATTCTCATCGTCGGATTTTCTATATCGTAACATCAATCATATCGGATTCATCATGGTAACGTTTGGTACGGCGGGTGGTAAAGTTGAAACGGCCACACCCTCGGACTTTACGCTGACGGGTGTGGATTTGGTGACTGGGACAGGCGACACCGTTGTCGGAACACTAGTATCCAGGTGGGAGGGACTGCGACTGCTGCGACTTCGAGACTGGTGGGAGACGCTGCTGCCCGCGGTACTACTGGCTTTACCACCACGCTTGACCATTTTGCCTAGTACGCCAACTATTTCAGCAGCGTCTGCAAAGCTCTCATCGTCCATGCCTTCTTGCGCATTGTAGACATCTGCAATGGCGTGTTTGGCGAGGCGTCGGCAGGCGATTGGATCTTGTAGGCAGTCATGTAGATAAGCCGCATATTCCAGCTTCACAGAGAGTCGGAGCGGATGTGAGCCCGGAAGGAGTTTATCGGCAAGCAAGGCGGCGTGATTGAAGCATGCTGTCGCAGTGGCTGTGTAGTCAAGTGGGGGCAGAAGAAAAGAGGTGGCTGGTTGAGGTGGTCGGACTGGTGCTAGTCCTGGGGGGACGGATGTTGTATTAGACTGATGGTTGAATCCCCGGAGAGCAGTTGGAGATTCTGGTGCGTAGATTGAATCGCGCTTGGTGCTCGCTGGTGGTTCAGGTTCTGGTGGCTGGACAATGGGGCGATTATGAAACAGGACGAAGATATGGTAAAACGAGGCGCGAAGTTTATAGGAGAGAACTTTCAATTCGACAAAGCGCGAGACCATGGGCAAAATATAGCCCTCGAGTATTAACAGCCCTTCCCGGGCAAGCCAGATGATGTGATAGTACAATTGAAGCGACTTGGTTTCGCGGGTATTGTCCAGGCGGCGCAAGCGACGGGCGCGAAGCAGTTTCTTAGAGAGCATGACAGATAAGCCAAGGGATTTATATAGCATTGCCGAGAGCAGGGGATTTTCAAGGGCCGTAACGGCCGCGAAATTGCCCAAGGCTTTCTGGTCTACCTCGGAGGAGGCCATCCATAAAGCAAGTGATGCGGAGGCTGCGACATCATCGTCAGTGATTGGCGAGGGTGACTTCAAGGGACTCTCGGGGGCAATTGAGGGGCGGTTCGAAGGGGGTATCATGATTGAAGAAATTGAAAAGATGCATAAACACGATCATAAAAGAAAGGTGGGAGAATTGAAGAAAAAGAAAGATCCGATCTAAGACAGACAAGAACTCACCAAGCGCGCGCAAACGGGGGCTGAAGCTCAAACACAACGCGTGCACATCCGAGCGCGAAGACGAGCAGGGCGATCTCGGCGAATGTGACGGATCCTACTTCTTCATGCAGATTTTGAGGAAATTGAGAAAATCAATTGGATCTGTGCCAACATATGCAGCCCCTGACAGGATCCAGTGTCGAAGGAGCCGGTGGTACGCTACTGCTCCGATGGGTTCACCCCACACTTCGGTATCGTATCCGTCCCGATTATTTTATCTTGATCGTGATCTGCCGCGAAGTTCGTTTTGGTTACACTAGTATGTTGGATCGTTATATGTTCCGGTATGCTTGCAATGGTTCTCGTACTTGTCGGGTCTATCTATACCGGGTGGCAGAGGTGACTGATCGATTTTAGCTGCACCAGGCCTGATCGAGTAGGATCGACCAGTAAGCTCGCAGCTAGCAACGCAAGGCACAAGGACGAAGAGACAGAACAAGTGGATGCATTGTGTGAGAGACGCGAGGAGGGTTGAAGGACGAGGAGGATTCAATTTCAATTCGCAATCTCCGATGCCAACGCACCACCCCCCGTTGTGCGGGGAAGAAGATCGGGCACGAGCGGAGACCAGACGAGGCGCGGAACTTGGAGCTGAACGACGTTGGGCTGATGGGGTGGTCTGGAATGAGGCTATATAGTATCAGAATTGAATAATTGAGGAAGAGAAGACCACCGAAGACAAGCGAGAAAGAGAGGAAGAAGAAGAAGTGACGTTGAGGAAGTCCTGAGGCAGTCGAGGTACGAGCACCCAGAACAGGAAGGAACGGTCCACTCCTGCCCGACTCACCGACTCGCTCCTTCCTCCTCCTTTGCTCTCCCTGTCCTAATTCGGTCTTTTAGGGCTATTCTCTCTTCTACGCCATATCAACTATAGAATATTCTACTCACGATACTACAATATCCCCCTTATCACCTATAATTAGCACTATATCTGCCCAACAGTGGCGACTGCAGCTTCCTCCAGGTTACCCCGGCTATTGCGACTATGTCATCGTTCAATTGCAACTCTAGCCCGAGCCGCCTCTGAGCCGCTTTGCGCCTTAGTCGCCTCGAAATGACGGTCTTAGCTACGTGGCGGCCTGAATTGCCAGTGAAGTCCTTCGGGAACTGTGCTCAGTCTAGGCGGTTTCGAAGCACGGACTGCCACGCTGGCAGTGGCGTTGTTGTTTGCTTGCGCGAAGTGGATCGTGGGCTACCCGGAAATTCCAATGCCAGCTGAGCAACAGCATTCAAGCGATCGGTTCTGTAACGAGAGAGATCAAGATAGTCTTGAATGCGATGGCGAAGATTTCACAGCTATCTTCAAGTTGTATAGTACAGGTCAGGGATATGAACCAAGCATAGACTAATCGTGGGTGAGTTAAATTTGGGAGTTCCAAGGTTCGCCAGCAGCAAAAGTGGATACACCGCCACAATGACATAACACTACGGAGTATGAATCAGATAACCACTGGCAGGGAAGTATAATAGGATGAATGGACGTAGGATTCATCTTTAGCCGATACTGTGTAGCTAAATTGGAGGATGGGGATCAGAGTATGGTCTATGGTCTTGCTCAATTGATAATCCGCGCTCGTAATAAAGTACAAAGCTCAGCTAGGCTGTCTAAACCTTGGAATCGGACGAAACGGGCTCGCAGAACTGCCATGAATGAGCTGGGTCGAAGCATTGAACATTGCGCTCGTAGCACTCCAGGCAGATATCAAAATACGGGCACGTCTCACAGAAATAATTCGCATCTCCAAATGGCATGGAAACAGTGCATATATCGCAAAACCTGGGCCCTTGATTAGTACTATTCGCCAGACAGCGAGTTCCCATCCAATCATCTTCGCCGACCTCGATGCCCATTGTCTTGGTCCACTGCGCGACCAACTTGATTATTTCATCATTCCCGGTCCTTGATGCCCACAATGCGAGGTTCAGACCGAGCCTATCTTCAAAAGCATTTTTATCTTTTGTAACGCGACTCAATACATCCACGACTTGTTGATGTCCATTGCGTACGGCTGCACAAAGAGGCGTCGCATTGAACCGGTCACGAACATCTGGACGCGCACCGCGTGCCATCAAGAGACGAAGAATTTCGATGTTCCCACTTGCTGCTGCAACGAAAAGAGGCGTTCGTCCATTCTTGTCTTTAATCCCAACGATAGGCTCGGTAGATTGGAACAATACAGTTGCCAGATCCAAATGGCCGGATTGACAGGCTACATGGAGAGGTGTAGCTCCACTGCGGTCTGGAATGGTAATGTCCACATCCTTCTCAATTAAAGATCTGAGAACCCCACGCAGTGACTCCCATTTATCAAAATCATTATGAGCAATTTGATGCCATCCTGACCACGAATCGATTTCGGCGCCATTTTCTAATAGCAGGTGTACAACATCTTCGTCTCCTCCTAGAAATGCTGCTTGTAATACGTTACCATGCTCTCCTGCCTTGGAATTGACATTGCACTTTTCTTGCAGCAATATTCGAACCACCTTTGAATGACCATTCTTTGCTGCTAGATATAGCGGGGAGCGCCCTGCGTTATCTAGGAGGTCTGGCTCGGCTCCTTGCCCTATCAAGTAGGTACAGATATCAGTAGATCCATCGTAGGAAGCTCTGTGTAGAGGTGACCATCCTTCCGCATCATTTCTAGTCTCTATCTCCGCGCCTCCCTCCACCAAAAGCCGACATATTGGGAGATTCCGGCTCACACAGGCCGCATAAACAAGACTACTGCCATTTCGTTTCTGGATTTCGAAGTTTGTCCGGCGTATGAACATCTGGCTCATTTCGAGTTCCAGATTCTCGGCATCAGTCATAAGCGGGGCTGGCTCTGTTTGTCGTGTCCTCGCTATGTCAGCCGCGCGCGAAAAAGGGAGTTGCATGCCGTTCTCATCCCCTCGATACGTTCCAGAAGCACCCGTTGGTATTTCAATGTTTTCGCTTTCAGAATTCACATTCACTGCACGATCAAGTGAGAATGTTGCCATATTCTCGTGGCCATGACGGGGCTGACAGGCCAGTGCGACAGGCAGCCCGCCATCCTGAGATCTGTCTTTGGCCATTTTGCTAGAGACATGAGCGAGCAGGGCCTGCACAGTCTCCAAGCTTCCGACAAAACACGCAGCTTGAATTGCATTGTCAGATTCTAAGCTAAAAGCTTCGGGGTCAGCTCCATGGTCTAGTAGCATTTGGACGACATTATAATGTCCTTCTGAGCAGGCAGCCTGTAGTGCATTCTCATGATCATCACTTTGAATCGGAGCGTTGGGATCAGCTCCATTGTCTAGGAGTATTTGTACGATGTTCTCGTATCCTTTGGAGCAGGCAATTTGGAGCGCATTTCCATGTCCTATGCTTGTACTTGGAGTGTTGGGATCAGCTCCATGGTCTAGTAGCATTTGCACGATATTATCGTATCTTCCGTAGCAGGCAAGCTGTAGTGCATTCCAATCATTCTTACTTTGAATTGGAGTGTTCAAGTTGGGATCAGCTCCATGGTCTAGTAGCATTTGCACGATATTACCATGTCCTCCGTAGCAGGCACCCTCTAGTGCAGTCCCATGCTTATCACTTTGAGTCGGAGCGTTGGGATGAGCTCCATTCTTTAGGAGTATTTGTACGATCTTCTCGTATCCTTGGAAGCAGGCAATTTGCAGTGCATTCCCATGTCTTACGCTTTGACTCGGGGTGTTGACATTAGCTCCATGTTTAAGTAGGACTTGTACGATATTATCGTGTCCTTTTAAACAGGCAGCCTGTAGTGCATTCCCATAAGACTTATTCTGAATCGGAGCGTTGACATCAGCCCCATTAGCTAGCAAAATCTGCACGAGACTGAGGTTTCCATGAAGTGACGACCAGGTAAGCGGATACCTTCCCCCTTCGTCAGGGACGTTGATATCCCCGCTTCCCTCAGAAAGCAATTTGCGAACTACCCTCTCATGGCCATTAAATACTGCCAGGTTGATCCCTGCCGTCATCGGGGGTCTCCCACCTGAGGCACGGATCCATCGGAACCAAGCTGGAACTGCGTCGGCGGGGCTATCGTAGAGTCGAAGCAATAGTTTTGTAGCGGCCTCGGACGGGACAAACTTCATTTGTCGCGCATGATCGGCCCAGTAATCCGCAGAGTATGCCAGAAAGCACTGTAGATACTTATCATTGAATTTGGTATACATCTCTTGAGGTCGGTCCAGGTGCTTTAGGTCCTTCATGAGCAACTGACGTAGACAGATCTCTGTCATCTGGGTCTCTGCATCGCACAAGTCCCAAGAGTATAAAGAAATTCGCTGCTGGTCCCACGCCGCAGTATTACTCCCCTTCCAGAGAAGAAATTGTCTCGCTGTTTGATGGACAAGGTAGATGTTCGATTTGCTGATAAAAACAAACAAACCACACAATTGTCTGATTTTCTGACCCAGTTGACCCGGATCTATCCCTGCCTGAGACGTAGTTTGAGATTCTGGACGCATAGCTATTCCCAAGGCCATAGCCATTTCTGATATACTGAGTGTACGTCGAGCAGCTACAAGAATCTGTAGGATCTTGCGCACCGTAGGGACATGCCTAGAAGGAACACGGTTGAGAATTTTCTCGTATGCGGCATTGACGGAAGGAGGGATTAGTTTGACGGACTCTTCTTCGGGAAAGAGGCTCTCTTGGAAGGTTGTCCGGATATCATGGATAGCCAGATGCAGCCAAAGGTATGTGCGATGTTCCATCTGAAGAAGCTGGGCCTCGATTCGTTCCGCTGTTTCAGATGATAAATGGGCTGTTTCGGCCAGTTCTCTGACCCGGGCCTTCACCACCAGATCTATTTCTTCGTGGATCTGCTCATTTTTATCTTCGCCCTTGAGCCGTATATGTGGAACTGAAGCTTGGAAAGGCGTTTGAATTGAATCATAAGGCCGACTGGTGACCAGGAACTTTAGCCAGCCATAGTGTTTTGACTGAGATTTTGATCGGTGATGAAAGTCCTTGAGTCTCAAAATTAGTCGCTCTTGATCACTTTCGCGGCTTTCATCCAGTGCATCAAAGACGCAGACGATGTTATCAGCATGGGCTGAGGTAGACGTGAGAAAGATATTCCATAAATCTTCCACCTCATCCCGAAGTTTGTCGCCGCTCTTCTCCCAGAACGGTAGTGCATGAGGAATGAGGCAAGGAAAGTGAGCGAAAAGTTGGTGATTGATTGCACATAGTGCTGCAGAAAGCCTCTTCTGCTCCTCGTTCTCCTTGAAGAAAAAATAGCATACTTTCACAGCAGGATCTAGCTCCGAGATCCAGTCATCAACAAGAAGTTTGGCAAGAACCGACTTTCCACAGCCTGGATCAGCAGATATCCAGAGAATGGCATCGTGCTGACTATTCCACCAGTCGGTGTATTCAGGGGTATTCAAAGCCCATCGACAGGTCCCCTCGGCGGGTCGAGGGTTGATATTCTTCTGATCAACGTAATTTCCTATTTTGAAAGCCTGATGGCATTGGGCCTGACGATCTGTCATCTTCCGCGCCATGTCTTCGTTGTGATGATGCTCCCGTTGCTCGTACGCTCGATCCAATTGCTCATTGGTTTTGTCGAGAGCACCTTTCCAGGGGAGGAATTAGCAATTTAGATGCGCAAGTCTGGTTTTGGATACCATACTAACCAGACATAATATCGCAGATTCTTTCCTCGGCTTGAACTCTGCTCTCTGGCATCCTCCGGAGAAGATCTTTAGCATACGCGGCTGCCGTCATAGCCGCATATCCCTGCCACGCCTTATTCTTATGAGAATCAGAATAGTCGCTGATGCCCCGGATAACGAGACAAGGAAACAGATTCATGAGTCCGGCAGCCTCCATCTCAAAACAGAGGACGTCTTTTTCCGCGCCAAGTTTGTCTCTCATCAAAGCGTCTTTCATTAGTTGATTTGCCGAAGCAATCAGACCATAGTGAATCGCAGGGTTATCTTCATCCTCCGTTCGTTCGGGTCGTTGAATCAAACCCGATATTGATGAGCCATCTCCGCAGGATCCTGCACATCCCTGACGGTCATGTAAGAAGCTCGGCTTGAAGAGCTTATCGGTGTCATGCGGTGGCTTTTCGAAATTGCGGCGCAGGCGAGGGTTTTGTTTCAAGATTCCCTCAATATCATGGTCGATACAGTGCCCTTTCCTCTCATATTGCGATTGCAATCCATTCATCGCTGTGCGAAGCGACGTAGGTGGTTGATTGAGAAATCTTGTATACTCAAAACTCCGTCCCTGGACTGACTTCCCAAAATCATACTGGAATACTCCCCCCGTCTCACCTCCACGAGGAGAGCTGACCACGACATCGCCTAGACGAATATCATGACGGTCACTGGGTACACCGCCACCGATACCGACCATGAGACCTATCCTGATGTTGCGGAAGCTATTCAACATGTTCGTCGCCACATTAGCTGCAGAAGCAGTGCCGTACTCTCCATCAGGCAGGATTGCGATGACAACATTGTGTCCCTTGATTTTTCCCAGGGTGTAATCATTTGTATCGTTCGGCGAGAGACAACTCGGATCATCGTGTTCTTCGTCTAAGAAAACTTGGGCGGCGATGTATTCTGCTTGTAAGGCGCAGATCCAGCCTACAGTGTAGATAGCGGGATCCGCCATGTCTTGGATACCCAGCGCAAGGCAAGTGTGGGAGGGAGAAGGAGAGCGAAAGTAGGATTCAGCCTCACGGAGGGCAGACGTGGGGTAGCAAGGCAACGGGCGGCAAGAGACAACAAGTTCGAGTTATTGGCTGCAGCTGCAGCAAGTGTGCTGCAATCAACTTGAAAACAACTTGAACTTGAAGAGCATCAAACTCCAGCCACTCTTCCAACAGGTGCGACTTGCCAACAATGGAGAGATAGAATTCAGCAATTGCACCGGAATCACAATGGGTAATAAAAATATGATATATGGACAAATTCGGAGTGCCATGAATAAGGATAGATTATGAACTGTTAGTAGCACGTACCTTTGATTGTTTCCAAGTCTATTGAGAGCTCGAATCACACCTGGGCACTGGTTGCTGCGTCTGAATACGAACTTCAAGTTCCTCGGGCACCAGCCAATCCCACATCGCGCGCAATAGTCCCCCGTTGCAAATGTGTTAAAGATACTACAATAGTAGTAGTACTGTAGCAACAGTATGGTCAACCTTGGAAGTTGGTTTATGATAAAACTACTAAATGTGGACCAGTACTAGGTATATGCAAAATACTATGTGAATTTTGCTTCCAAACAGTCAACCGATCGCGGGATTCGATTCGGACAGCCCCTTGGAAGAAATTTGAACGTTTCCAATAAAGCCTCAGTGCAATATGAGAAATCATCGGATCCGCATCTATTTACAACTGCACAGCCAAATGCCGCGCTTCATCATGTACAAAAACACCCAATATGCAAGCTCCAATGCAACCAATCAATGCAAATGGACAGATAATCCCTTCTCTTCTCCTCTCTGCTCTGCTTTACTCCTAAAAGCTTTCCTGCAGTTCATCCACATCGACATACCCCACAAAGGCTCGCTCCAAAAACGCGCGCCACGCAGCGTTGACCTTATTCTTTTTCTTCTTTTTCGAGACGTCCCCCTCCTCGCCGATTCTCGTTGCAAGTTCGAGGAAGCTTCGAACTGTTAGATCGGTCATTCCGTAGACGTCATCAGAACCTGTTGTGTATTCGACTTCGAAGTCGAGGCGGGGTTCTTTTGTATCAAGAGCTTCCTCATTGAGTCGAGTGAGGTTGGCATAGTACTGTGTGTAACCCAACAACGTCAAGGCTTGGTTGGAATATGCGGGGCCCGGCGGGGTTGTGGAGGATGGCGGCTCAGGGACCTTGAAATTGGGCTTTTTCTTGCCCTTCTTCTTGTCTTTCTTTTTCTTTTTCTTCTCTGTCTCAAATGATGGGTGGTTATCGGACTCGGATTCAGAATCGGACTCAGATGCAGATTCAAGTTGTTGCTCTGCCTGAGGAACGATCTCATCGGTCAACCCGACATTCTCGAGTCCTGTCACATTGTACTCGATCATGCGGAGAGTCGGGAAGTAATTCGGCACCAGACTGGGTGAGACTAATGATACGCTATAACGTTCAGCCCACGGACCTCCGATCTTCTTCAAGTACTTGCGAATCTTCTTCTCTTTTTTACCTCCCTTCTTCCCCTTCATCACGCCGGCGAGAACATCCGGGTTTTCATTTTTGTTAAACCCAGATGGCGCAGAGGGCAGGTCAGACCACTGTCCTCGGAGTGAATTCAGATAGTCAGATTTGGACATGGCAGAGACAAGACCGTCGCTTTCCTTGTCCATCAAGTCCTCGACCTCCACCGCGCGACTGTCTTGGAGAATGAAGTGGTCGACGTTCATGTGGCCGTATAGACTAGTCACGACGACATCACGATATCGATCCATCCACAGGGTATACTTCTGCCAGCAGGTCTCATCCCAGTTTGTCTTCTCGTCCGAGCGCGCGGGCGCAACATGACCCATCAAGATGGCCTTCATACCGCGCTCGCGCAGCATCTGCAACTGCACACGCAACCACTCCATATGTTCATATCCAGGCTCTGACTTGTCCTTGCATCCATCGACCGCGCTATTAGAGTCGAAGAAGTACATCGTGTTCAAGCTAATAACAGCCAGCTTTCCCGGGATGACCTCGCTCGTAAACCAACCACCCTCGATGAAGCTGTGTCGCTGATCCTCGGGGATAAAGGAGCCCCAAACATCGTCGAACTTCTTTGTCCAAGTGTTGGGCCCAGCGCGGAAGATGTTGTGTGGGAGAATATCGTTATTGCCGAAGGTAGGTATGACGGGGATGGAGATGCGCGGTGCAGAACGATCGGGGTGGTCGCGAATCCCGAATAGATCAACCCATTTCTGCGACATGTATCGGTTGAGGTCGATGATCTCGTTTTGGTCGCGGGGGATAGCTTCGTCGTTGTCGTGGCGAACCGAGTCGCCTGTCCAGATCACGAAATCAATATCGTCTTTGATGTTTTCCTCGATCCAGCTGAATGTCTCATCCACTAGAACGAGTGGGGAGTCGCATTCTGAACCCTCCTGCCCAAAGTATCCTGCGTCGCCTTTGCCACGATGGCACGCACCGTCGTCTACTGAGGAGCCGGCTTTATAATAACGATCGGGGTGGAAATCTGCAGACAGGTGGGATTGTCAGTGTCGCGCGATCTTGCAATATTCTCCGAGACCCTCTCAACTCACCTGTGATGTGAAGGAAACGGCCATTGAGGCCCTTTGCGCCTGATGTATCCGGTGTCGCAAGGTGGGTATTTTCGTTGACGGGAGCAAGGGGTTGTTGCTCCAGAGGCACAGCTGCCGCAGCAGTGATTAAGCCCAGCAGGGACAGCATATTGGCGACAATCAAATCTGCATGAAGGCAGCGATCTGCGGTGGTTGCTTTTTCTCTCTTTCCCTCTTTCTTTTCTTTTTTTTCTCCCCAATGGAAATTTGCGGTGGAGCTGGGAACTTCGGGCCCGATCTTATCAAAAGTCACGTCACCTCGAATAGGGCAGCCAATCAGAGAATGATTAGTCACAAACAGATGGGTCTTGGCATAAACAAGATCAGAATATAGATGAGAGATGAGAAGAAGTTGGGCAGAGAAAAGTGAGTGAAAAGAGGGTTATATAGAAAACATGCGGATGATCAGATCAAAAAAAGGTCAACACATCACAAGTTCACCCCGCGTGATTGACAACAGCTTCAAATTGTATTGTACATCCCCAGATTCATCACGGCCAATCACTGCTAGTGTGCTCTACACGTGCGAGGACCTTGCTAGGAGAAAGGTGGATGAAGCCGTAAACTACAGTAAACTAGACTAATATCATTTAGTCATTGTTTGCGATTCATAAGTGACACTAGGGTCTATTGATAGAAATGACCTTGAAAATTGTGATCTGATTACATTTCCTTGCATTTAAGCTTACTATTTAAGTTTAGAAAGTGTGAATCAGCAAGCCAGGATCAACAGAGGACATGCGACACCCATGAGGAGAGGCATCACTTAATGAAAACTTAAATTCCAAGGTTTCCATAGTACACATGCGATAATCCTAGCATCCATGGATTGATCAGGCTTACTGCTTAGGTATTCGTAGGATAGCTGAGCTTAGGCATCAATAGAGTAGATAAGAAGCCTGACGTGCTTATGCATTAAAATAGATGATACTATTCAACCCGACCAACATTCAACAACAACGGTATACCCGATTTCAACCTTATATCGAAAGCGTTTAATCAGTCACCAGTACTATCCCCCAACCGCGAATTAGAACTGGCGAAATCCTCTCATTGGAGATCGATCACGCATCAGCCTCAATTTTCTCGGTAACAGTTCCATCGTGTTGCACAACAACCTTGTCCAAGTTCTTGGAGGCCTTAACTGGGTTGGGCTGCTGGTACACCCACTCGAGTTCCTCAAGAGTTCGACCCTGTGATTCAACACAGAAGAAATACCAGCAAACTGACTCAAACAGATCCCACCCGACAAAAATCCAGAAGTAGTTGGTGGAGATGTTTCCGAGACCGATCGGGGAAGCGAACTGACTGATGAAACTGATAGAGCTGACCATGAATCCAGAAAGAGCCAAACCCTTAGCACGAGTGGTGGTTTCCAATGCCTCGGCGGGGACAACACCCTGCAGGGGAGTATAGGTGAAAGAGAAAACGACGTTGAACAAGTAGTAGAATGCCAGAGCAGTCTGACCCTTGGTGTGACTGATCGTTCCGGTGTTGGCAATTGGTAGCGACACGGCAGCGTTGATGGCCATGGTAATCGCACAGGCGAGGGTTCCCCAGATCAAAACAGGACGACGAGGCATCTTATCAGTCAGGGTAACGGCAATTCCAGCCCCGATGGCAGAGACGATCGAGTTGATCAAATTAAGGAGCAGCTGGGTCGAGCTCGATGTGTATCCCAGCACGTTGTAGATGGTTGCGTTGAAGTATCCCAGACCATTACCAGACCACTGTCCAAAGACGGAAATCATGATGACTTGTGCGAAACGCCAGCGACCGCTGTGAGAGGTGATAAATGGTCGATCTAGTAGGAATAGAAATGTCAGTGCCCATTCATCAATATCTATGGATGTCAGCCGAAGAAGCCCTGGGAGAAACTTACAGTCCCACCATCTCTTATCAATACCATCAATGCGAATTCCCTCCCTCATCTCCTCGATTTCAAGTCGAACCAGGCGAGCATTGGGATCTCCGTTACCGTGGTACTTGACGAGGAAAGCAAGGGCCTCCTCATGGCGACCTTGAGCGAGGAGCCAACGTGGTGACTCGGGGATGAACCAAACGAAGAAAATGACAAGCACACAGGCGAAGCATTGCAAGATGAACGGAATTCGCCATTGATAGTTGTTGTTGATGTAGTTTGTTCCGTAGGTGATTGCCGCGGCAGGGATACTACCACCGAACCAACCACAGTTATAGAAACCTTTGGCACATCAGTTACTGCTGTCAAATGAAATTGTGATGTATAAAGATAGAGAGAAGACTGACCAACAGCACGACCGCGCCAGTGAGGTGGAGCAATCTCAACGGCATAAGCTGGAGCTGAGACGACCATAATTTGAATTCCAACACCAAGAATGAAGCGACCGACAACGAATTGGGGGAGAGTCATGGCAGTCGCAATGACAACTGAGCCAATAATGATAACCCATGCACCAACGAACATACACTTGCGTCGTCCGAGTTTGTCTGAAATGACGGCACTGAAAGGAGTTGCAACAATCGATCCACTGGCGAGATTTCAAAGTTAGATAGGCACAGGCATAGGGAAAGAGGGTAGAAAATTGTTGCATACACTGTGTAGAGAGAGGTGACAACGGAAACCTTTGAGCCGGTGAGACCTGCTTTGAAGATATTTTGCCAGTGGTCCATAGCAAGGATGGATCCCATCAGGGAGCCTGTAGAGGAAATGGATGTTAGTTTCAGGACTCAGTACAAGCTGTGATCAGTGGATAAACTGAGAGAAAACACATACCATCATATCCGTTGGCGCAGGCACAGAGGAAAGCCACAAATATGCAGACTATAGTATTCAGATGCTGGTATTAGTCTGCGTGATCTGAAGATACTGATACTATCTAGTATACCGAGTGTTGCACTCACAGTAAAGGTGAATGGAAGTCTTGCTCCACCGTTCAATCTTTGTTTCCTCGATAGCGGCAAAAAGCTCGGCCTGAACAAGATATCAACAAGAGTTATCAGAAGGATCAAATCGGAAATTCTACTCACATTGCGGACGGCCTTGGTCTTTGCACCTTCTCGCTTGGCAGTCTCACCATATCCAGCAATGACTTGAGGAGTTTCCTCCACTGCGTTGGACTCCGAGATACCATGCACCTCATGAGTGCCGGTCTTGATGTCCGACATATTGCAGTCAGTTTCCTATACCTCAGTCTATCTCAGGTATGTTGCAAAGAGGGATGTCGAGAACAGTGATTGAACGCGGCTCGATATGAACAGGCTTAGGTGGGACGGGATCGAATTCTTATAAGAAACCAGCGCACAAGCACATATTCCGATCGGTTCACGCAGACGCCAAAAGCCTGGTCTTGATATTTTCTCGGAAACGCTAAACCATGTAGTTCTCCAGATTTTCCTCCCCTTGTGACACCAGATCCCTGTCGTCCAGTAAGGCGACAGGTGAGCTCGGCGGTGGCGTGCACGAGCTGCTCCGTATCCTTATAGGAATCGGCGACGTCCCCAGTGAGATGAGAGTTCTCAAAAACACTCGATGAACTCCGCTAGGATCCGAAAGAGTTCAGGACATTATTCTAGAAATCAGGATGTTCGGCCCTGTCTCCCGTTCGTAGGGCAAGAAATCTTGATCTATGATTTTCGCTTGATGTGAATGTCCCCCTTTTGCTATATCCTGTTGATTGGCCTTTTTCATTGGTTCGTTTCAAATAACCATAGACGGTACTTAATATACGCATATTATCGAACTCGCACTGAAAAGCCCCTAGGACTGAAGAAGAATAAATCTGCATTGCTTTTTATTTGCCCCCTTGCCTGCTCACTCACTTGCAATGGACCTCGTGATTCATCAAACTTGAGGAAGATACTCTCTCGATGGCGAGAATATAGATTACTTTCTTGATTTTCTTGATAATTCGAGCAAAATGAACATGTTTTCGATCTTACCACAGTTGTCACGTTCAATTTCTCGCCCCATCTCGTGGCCAGACTAAGACCCAAGGCTGGGGAGACCCGCTAACAGCGCGGAGCATTCCTCCGTGCTGGATTCTCCACGGGGCCCTTCCCCACAAAACACTAATCTTATTTTCCACAGTCAACTCAATCCCTTCGAACACGATGGCCACCTCGCTTGTATCAATCTCGGCCCGAGTCAGACACGTCTGAATGGCAAATCCGAAAGTGCCACCCAGCAAGCCCGATCTATTTGGGTTCCGAATGGCAAGACACGCAGTTCAGCCCAGCCTCGTCGAAGGATTTGCGCTACAAATTGCACACCTTTCACATACTAGCAGCAGCTTATAATGCACAGGCGGATTTAGATGAAACCGGATTGTCTCTAAGGGATGAACACACGATATGAGTGGTCTGAATCTGGGGTCTTCCCGAGTCCCGAGGGACTTCGAGGTGCGGAGTCGGATCACTAGCTAGCATATTTACCCCCTTGTCGGTACTAAGTAGCCAATATGGTCCTGTCAGAATAAATGCACTTGCTTTATGGAGTGAATAGTCCCACTGCCAAGATCTAATGGAATGTGAGTGGTCTGGTGTGGCTTGGCTAGATTCTTACCTTGCATCAAGTTGGGAATACGCTAGGACATCCGTGGATATTACTTAGTGAGCTGTTTGTCTTCCATTTTCATGCATTGATTTACAAGTGAATAGTTATTTTATTTCGAAAATTGTATTCTACATCCATTTGAGCAAGGTGTCTTCTCGCAGTAATCACGCTGTGATACTGCAACTTGAATGAAAACCTACTACTGATAAAATCCATAGGAGGTGACCGACCCATCCACGAGCTGTACCCCATACTAGAATATAAACCGATGAATAGCGTGGAATCTGGGAGTGTCATTCTCCTCATCCAAACGCTGAAATAAGGCTGTGACAGCGATGCCATTATTATGGACACAATGGTTTTCAAGGTTTGTGATCTTTCACGCCATAGTTCTTTTGAAAGCATCTGTCGATACACTGGCAGCCCTGGAGTCTACTGGTAATAGTTCGGAAAATCACTGGTAACCCCTGTCAATGATACCATAATACTGGGCATATATGGGGCAGAGTAGTTGTTCAATCCTAGAAGAGGTGATTTTTCCACCGGGTAGAACTCTGCCATATGCTTCGAGTGTTTCATGGAACGACCCAGGAACTTGACCAGACCTATTTGATGCGTGAACTTGGACATTGTCCACGGAATTGAAAGCCAAATTGACTTGAACTTACAGGAACTTGAACTGCATGATCCAAATATCCCTAGTATTAGAACTCCTAGTAGTAGCTGACATCATCCGAGTCCTTTAGATTCTGTTCTGCCAGGCGATATGTGTCCATGAATAGACGGCTTGCTTACTAGAAAGTCTGACAGGTGTGAGAATCATCTTGGAAATGTGCAAAGTTTGAAGGATATCCCAATCGAGAAACAATTTTTGCTGGAATAATATTTTGTACAATCGCGTCCGAGAGTCTGCTCCTGGGCATTAAAGGCTGAACCCCGGGCCGATTGCTCAATCACGCCTCAAGAAAAAAGGTTGGGGATCTTTGCTACTAATATTCGCAGTGCCACCACCCCATTAATCGTAGCCATCCAGAAGGAGTAATAATACAGTTCATTCAAATCCTCCGAAAGCTTGAAAAGTTGTCATATCACAGTACAATTGTAGTTGTATTTTGTGTGTAGTAACTTGAATTTATTGAAATTGATACAAAATCTGGGTGGCGCATGACCAGATGAATTTGACCATAGCTTTGATCGCAAGAGCGGCGCTAAGACACCACCGCCAAGATGATTTAATCAATGATAGTATAGTTGGATGACAAAAGACGACAATTCTTTGCCACCGCAATTGGCGGATAGGTACCACCCTCGTTGGCAATGTAGCTGTAGTTGTATGTCGGGCTCAGCATCTGGATCTGTCCAACAGTCGACCCGTACTTGTCAGCAAGGTCCTTGTAGACTCCTTTGCTGAAAGTATAAGGCTCGATATCACAGGCACTCGGATGACACATCGGGATTTTGATGAACTGGCCAGCAGCAATTGTCTCGTTGGCGCTGTATTGGCTACCACCTCCGCCAGGGCAAATGCCATCAGTACAATTGGTCTGACTGCTGCATCCGTCACCACCGCATTGGACAGAGCCGAATGTCATATTCAACCGACCCGCAATCTTCCAAAGAGTATCTCCGTTCAGGGTGTAGTAAAGACGTGGTCCTCCAACCAGGCAATCGTTGGTTCCAGGTCCATCAATGACGCATGTGTGCCAGTCAGGCTTGCAAACCTGGCCTGGGATGATGATCGTTTGGCCGAGATTTGGTACAACGGACACATCGACCACTATTTGAGCATTTATGTCAGTAGGCTATTGGGTGACGCAAGATGTATTCTACTAGAACTAACTGAGGTTGGCCCGGCCAATATCACAGACACCGCGGTTGAACCTTTTCGCAATCTGATGGACAGTCTGGTTTTCGACATTGTTGACGTAGTTGAAGGTCGTTGTGTTCAGCGATGCTTCGTTACAGGTAGCATTTGCCCCTGTTGACAGAGTAAACATTGCCCAAGCCGTTGAGGCCAGAGCGGCACCAGAGAAACGCATTTTCGGTACAACAAATGAAAGATCGCGGGAGTAAGCGAGAAAGGAATGACGAGTAGTGAGGCAGATAAATCCAAGATGAGAATTACACACGTTTAAATAGCAACTGCTTGTCAATCATTGCTTTTTAGAGCTCTTCATAGGTGTCTACAAAGTTGTGCTCCGAAGGTTTCAGAAACGACTCCCCACCGTCCATCTCCTGTTCTAGCCTTAGATGATACGCAAGGCCGCGTACCTACATCCGAGACTATCTCCAGAACATGAAAATACTAATGAAGATTAAGATCTGCATATTGCGGGAACATAAACTTATTCTAACCACTAGCAGTGATGTAGTTTCATCAATATGGGGTCTGTAAACTCCGACGGAGCTTATGCCTCTATTCGGCAAGTATCTGCGTTACTCTTCACAGTTGACATTCTGCGATATTTTCTTCTGGGTTTCAAGAATCTACCTAATCATACTGAACGCCAAGATAATACAGTCAACCACACTTGTGCTTTAATTATTCAGTGGATACTGGCATCGGTAAAAAAATATCATACTATACTAGTGTTTCCGAAGGCTGCTTTTAAAAGATGCTACTCTCTCTAATGACTACGTTTTTCTTTTCAAATATCGGCACTCGCTCTACTCAAAGAGAAGATATCTGAAGAAAAGCTAGAATTTCTACTCCGGGACAATATACTGGCATCAAAATTCAAAGTCACGAACACCTCTGAGTCTTCTGTCCACCATGCGCACATTGCAAGCGTTAGGCTGGCTCGCCATATGTGGCACGCCACTCGTGAATGCTCTATCTAGCTCAAGCCACAGTCCAGGCTGTCCGAGATCTTCTCGAAATGTCACATTGGGAACCTTCATGCATAACCGCATCAGCCCAAATTACTCGGAGCTTTACATCGCCGAAGCGGATGGCTCGAACGAAAAGCTTCTTCTAGGCTCGCACAGTGCCTATGACTTCCGAGCACGCTGGTCCCCGGATGGAAACTATGTTACTTTCACATCCGAGAGAAGAGGAGATGGACAGGCGGACGTTTACCGTGTGGCCATCAACGGGTCTACTACGAAGGGCATACCCGAGACACTTGCACTGTCAGAGGGCGTTGATGATTCTAGCGCAATTTCCGCAGATGGAAAAATGCTGGCATTTACAACCAGCCGCTTCAACCAGACCAGCCAAATCATGCTCATGGTCTTAGAGACTGGAAGCCTGAAGAACTTGACTCTCGTGCCTGGAATATCAGAAGCCGCCAACCCTTCGCTCCCCAATGGGTACTTCAAGCCCGTTTGGTCCCCCGATAATGACTGGGTTGTCTTTACGTCGGATCGCAATACACCATGGCGAGGACACAGTGCCGGTTCTGGCTGGGAGCATACTCAAGAGCTTTCTATCTATCGATGCCGACCCAATGGCACTGATCTTCAGCTGGTGTCTTCGCGTCAAAATTACACCCAGGGATCTCCTCAATTTTCCCCTGACGGCAAGCGACTTGTTTTCTACGAGATTCAAACCGAGGATACATACAATGCACGCCTACAGCCTCAATTGCTTTACAGCTCGTACCTGAACACGAGCATTGTATCAGTCGATTATCCAACTGGAGCTAATCGCATTGTTCACGCCACCGGTCTCGGAACTAAGATCAGCCCATCGTTTGTCACCAACGATGTAAGTCTTCTACCCAACTCTGGTACTGATGATACGATACTTGAAATTCGCTGAGTGCTAACCAAATTTTGCAGGTCATTGGCTATGTTATGAAGGAGTCTGCTAGCAACGGCATCTATTATGCGTCTGTATCTGGCAAGAATTACACCCAGTATCAAACCATCAGCATGAACACAATGACACCGGCACTGCGATCACCAACATGGTCACCAGATGGCAAGTACGTTATATACGAAAAGCAGGGCCCTGCAGGAGGTAGCACATCTACGTCCAAAAAGCAACACTCAAAGCTCTGGAGTTTCGACAAAAGTTGGGACTATCGGTTCACCGACGTCTTTCCCATGGGAGCCAGATCAGGATGTCCTATGATGGCAATGTCCCAGCAAATGGAAGGCCCTGCCGACAACAATCTCATGCGACTTTCAATGGATGGCACGGACCAGGTCACCTTGTTCAAGCCGAAAGAGGATATGATCAATCCTTCCATCGCCAATGGCTACAACGCACGCGCATATCAAGGAAACTGGGGCCCCGATGACGTGAACATAACCTTTGGATTTGGTGCCTATTTCGTTGGTCGTCAAAGCTCTCCTGGTTTCATTTACAGCATCGGTGCCAATGGTTCGGACTTGACTCTGCTTGCGGGAAATAATATTAGCAACTATGGTTTCCCATCTTTCAATCACGATGGATCGAAAGTGATCTTCCGTACATGGCCTGGTGACTCAGGTAACGGCACGGTGGTTGGTACGACGGGTCTGGCTATTGTTGATGTAGCCACCCGCAAGATGAAACAGCTCACAACTGAATGGGATAATTTGCCATCGTTTTCGCCGGACGGGAAAACCATTCTTTTTACTCGCCGGACGAATCTTGCCAATATCGGTGACAACTATGACATCTTTACCATGAAACTTGATGGCACACAACTCACACAAGTCACAAAATCTATTGCCAGTGACGCGCATGCAGTGTGGACCCATGACGGCCGCATCTTGTATAGCACGGCTATGTACGGGTTCCAGCAAGAGGCGTCTCTTTATGACGATTCCATGCAGCCGTATGCTATCATTATGGTTATGGATGCTGATGGAAATAATAAAACGCCGTTGACCAACAGCTTGTGGGAGGATGCTATGCCGATGTATGCACCGGCTCGTACGTTGGAGGCTACTTGTCCCATCACTGGAAAGAAGTATGCTGTATAAATTGCTTCCTTCAATTCGTTATGCAGATACTATAGCATAGCTTATATCATCACATTTTTGTTCTGTTTCTTGTTTTTTACTGCTAGTAAATTGTTACCGAGATACAAGTCGTGTCTTATTAAAAGCCGTTAATTCAATTGCTTAGCATCATCAAACTCGTATACTAGTATGGTATCTACAAGGTGTCTTCGTTATCGTATATCACTTCTTGCTCTAGAAATCTCGTTTCATCAAGTACTACCTCCGAAATAACTATTATTAGAATTGGCAAGAAGAATCAACTTCAAACACTTTCAACAAACATTAATCAGACGAAACTGGTTGGACAGGTTTTCGACCCCTTCAAAAACGTAGAGCTCGCATTTCAATACAATCAAGCAATGATCTTCAAAGGATAACGAAGGTCATTACGCCAGGACTTACGATCGCTATATCCAGAATCTTGGCAATGACTGGCCGTTGCGGTCTAAAATTCCCGATTTGGGTGTACCTTGCGAAGTCCGAGTGAAACTCCGAGTGCTTGATGAAAAGTGATGATCACTGCCAAGTTGGGCCTCGGAATATGGCGGGTCATTCAAGTTTTATCTCATCTGATAATTTTCAGAGGTGCCGACTAAATTTTTTAGTATGCTGATAGTTTGCAGGGACGAGTTGTTTTGTCTCTAAATTGCACGAGTCATGAACTTCCAGGATGATTCGACTTGTGAGACTCATGAACAGTATCTAGAGATACTAGTAGGACATCAATATTCTTGGATTTTCGCAATGTGAAATCAAATCCTAGGCGATTACTTGTAAAGATTTAAAGTTATAGTATGCCAAGTGCTGCAACTTGTTCTTCGCTCCCTTCCAAGGTAATCCAAAGAAGCAAATTCCAGATGCTAACAATTCCCGCGCTGAAGATCCAAGCCGCACTGGGTTATTTCTTCAACAGACATCCTGCACGTAAAGCAGACTCTTTCCTGTTACAACCTCATACTCCGCGAGCAAGTGGCCCGGCCAAACACCGTAACCACTCAAAAGAACCGGAACATCCTAAATCCTCGCTTGCAACTCCACCTGTGGCGTCGGGTTAACCCACAGCAGGGTTTCCCTCTCATCATGCCCAGCACGTATCACGAAAGGATTCGAACGAGCCAATCGCAGAGCCACATTCGTCGATAAGCTATGGTTTTCCCAGGAAAATTAAGCACGGGCTGTCATATATGCCGCAAGCGTAAAGTTAAGGTGCGGAACAATCTTTGAACCCCCTCCGAGTCCTTGCCGCATCATCACCCCCCGGGGCCCATAGCCATTAGCCCAAGCATAGTACTGATTAAGCGTGGTAGTGCGATGGCGCCAAACCTGAATGTCATCGGTGCGTTCAGCATGGAGTTCGGTGTACCGGCTATCCAGACAAATTTAGTTTCCGCGAGTACAGGCCACCTCGACAGGCTCGCTCGGAGGTGTCTCGGAAAACTGGTACTGCTGGATCGTCTGCTTCTTCACAGCAATCTATCACCATGGTCAAATCGCCCCGAAGTCGAAAGGGGCAAAGTCCTGGCCATGCCAGTTTATCATCTGACAACGAGTCGGCGGTAGTATCTGCGTCAGAACCAAGTCCATCTACCGCACTCTCCTTGTGTCCGGATTGGGAATCTCTTTGTAGTTTCATGCATCAGATTGTGTTCCCAGCTCATCGATCACCCTGTGGAGGGTATTTGGCCTTTTTACCGACGCTTTTCAAAGAGAAGGGTCATGATCCAGGTCTTAAACATGCAATATTGAGCGTCTCCTATTTGATGAGGTCTAACAGAACTGGTGCTCGAGAATTACATGTCAAGGCTCGAAAGAACTATGGCTTATCCCTGAAATATTTGAATGAGGCCCTTTTATCTCCTGTAAGGGCCACCGAAGACGAGACATTGGCTTCTTGTCTTCTTCTGAGCATGTTCTTTGTGAGTCTACCGAAAATGCTTTCCTCAAGTTCAGGGCTATGCAAACCTTTGCTGACTTCAATTGTAGAATCTTTTGCACGAAGGCAAGACATCGTACGACCCACACATGTCTGGTATATCCGACCTCTTCCATTTACGAAAACCTACGCATATAAAAAATCAGTATACCCGATATCTAATTTGTTGGATAATTATTCAAATTGTGAGACTCCGAATCGCCTTGTTGTGTACTATCTGCATCCATGCATACTAGTTACCAGCTCAACCACTGACGATGTCTGTCTACTAATTGCAACATGCGAACAGCAAATCCAAGCTATAGTGACGAACAAGTTTCAAGATTTCAAAATGCCAATGTTCATCCAAGCCCTCCCGAAACCAGATTGTATTTTCCGAGCAGCCATTCTCAACAACACAATATCCCAATTCTGTCAATCCATCTCAGATCTTCGCGATAAAGTTCCCGCACAATTTGAATCAAACGAAATCGGCGAACCACAAAGGAAAAAGGTTCTCAAAGATATTCTGGGACGAGCCTCATATGTTATGAACGAGGTCGAACTCTGGCTCGCATGCATTCCAAATCATTGGAAAAAGCAATATTCACCCGAGGCAATTAACAGCAACGGCTGGGAGCATACTACTACCCCATCAGACCAAACCCCAGATCCGTGGACTATCAGCTTCCTAGCAACAGTTCACTGTGCCCAAATAATCTTCTACTTGCAAATCCTTCCATGCTGTGAAGAGCTGCGGGGTTATGGACTTGGGTTTGCTTTCCCGCAATTCCCAGGCGGACTGGATGAGCTTTCTCACACTCTCCAAGAAAGGATAAAATTCCTTCTCAAAACGATATGCTTCATAGTGTCAGCGACAGTTGGGTCTCTTGATTCGGATGGTGTTTTCCATCCTAGGCCCTCCGCCCAGTTTGCAAGCAGTAATACAATGCTCTGGCCTATGTGGGCGATTGTTATATGCCCACTTGCAACCACTCATCAGGTAGAGCATTGTCGCCAGGCGTTGGATTTCATTGGTTGGAGCTTTGGTCATCGACTGGCATATTCCCTGTCTAAGCAAGCGTGTGCCTCAACTGAATGAACAGGCATGTCGGGCTCGGCTAGTGTCTTTTGGGGGGAAATTGGAAGCGCCAGAGATTTCTCATCGGCGAGTGAACAAATCGGCGGATTAGAGTTGGGTTGGAGGAAGCCAAACTCGGCCAGTCATAGTTGCGTCCCAGTACATATGAAATCATTCTAGTAGCATAAACTGGCGAGCCGCTTTCTAGGTTCCATTGTCAAGTCTTCCTATTGTTGTAAGACCATTTACCCCTGTGGGTGGTATAGGTTCTCGAACTGCCACAGGCTATACTGCCGAGGTTGCTGTGGATTCTCATGACGAGTTAAATAAGTTCAAAAACAGTGGAATTCCCAATCAACCATCCACTGTACCATCAGCGGCATGCCATAATGCGAAGAACTGGAGGGATTGAAGAAAGAAAGGTAGCCCTCAAGAAGTGGAAGTTAAAGCCTGCCTGGGGGACATCGTGACTTCCGAGCTACTAGGTAGTAGGTATCAATAGGGTCTTGAGGGTTACCATTCTATTCACTGGAGGTGAACGAGTCCAATAAAAGCTATGTACAAACACCACATAAAAATAGCATATACAATGCAACCACTCCACCAAGAAGTAATAAATATATACAAAAAGCAAAATCATAGTAATCAATCAATCAATCAACCTTCTGCCGATCCGCCGCCTGCGTCTCATGCAAACTCAACTTCGAAGCACCAGCACCAACACCTCGAACAGGCGACGTAGCTCTCGAAGGAGCCCGCGATGTAACTCTCGACTCAGCAATTCTCGGATCCATGGTACTAACAGCGTGAAACGAGAAGTCCAATTCCCCAACCAAAGATTTCACATGTCTAAAACAAAGCATTAGTTACCTAGTAGTAATTTGCTAAAGCCCACGCGTACATATTCTCGTGAGCTAGTCATGTCAGGCAGAACACTTAAACTTACTTCATAAGCCGCTCCACATCCCCAACAATACATCTCGTAGAAATCTGCAAGACAGCAAAGGCCGCAAAGCCCGGCTCAGCGATATGCTTGATACTAAGGATATCTTTATCCAATGCCTCGAGGCGCTTGGAAAAACTATACGGCCTGGGCGCTTTCAGGTATGGAGGGAGCGGTTGGCGATTTGTGATGCTGGCGGAGAGAAGACAGAGGAGTGAAGTGACTTCGTGCGTTGTAACTTTCGCGTGGCCGACTACGCGGCGGAAATCGTGCATCCAGATTGAGTTTGTTTCGTCGTCGTCTTCGCTTAGGCGCATTAGAGTGTCGGAGGCATAGCCGAGTAAACTCAAGTAGCTGACGATACTAAAAGGGAAAAGCAAGAGTTAGTTGCAGGCTCTTTTTTGGGGGGGGTGGGGGGCTGTGAGAAGAGAATATGAGTGGAGAGG
The DNA here is from genome assembly GCA_000347475.1 of Penicillium paxilli ATCC 26601. Lineage (NCBI taxonomy): Eukaryota > Fungi > Ascomycota > Eurotiomycetes > Eurotiales > Aspergillaceae > Penicillium > Penicillium paxilli. The sequence continues at coordinate 133,194 of AOTG01000098.1, forward strand.
ATGCATACTTTTCAACGCAGACGATGATCGAGTCGTACTGCTTTTGAGGAAATCGACCACCGATGGGAACTTCCCAGCGGAGAAACTCGGAGTACGTGCGGAGTCCGTTTAGCATGAGCATCTGCTTTGAGAAGACCTTGTGACGGGCCTTTTCGAGTTTACGACCCGCGGATGTTTTCAGGTTCAGATCTCCTTCGTCGCCACGCATTCTAGCAGAGAGAGTCTCGTGAATGATAGAGTAATAATTCGCAAGGAGGTAGAGCGATGCTCCAAGGCTCTGACGCAGGACTGAGTGTTCTGATATGGGATAGGGAAAGAAGGTCCACAGGAAGGCTACCGCGATACCTCCGCTGACAGTAGCCAGTCGGTATGGGGCGAGCAGATAGATGGGATAAAAGGGCTGTCCGTTTGAGGTTGCGACTTTCTCACCAACCTTGCGAACTTGAAGTTCGTATCCGATGATCATTGTAGTAGTGACAATGCTGATGATACCGATGACTCGGAAGCGGAACATCTTGATCGGCACGTAGAATGCGCATGAGATGAAGAGAAACATGAGAACGATGACGCCTGGGGTCTTTTGGTCCGGTATGTACCAGATAAGTAGACTGGCTACCATCGCGATTGTGGTTCCTGCGATTCGAAGAACAAAGCTGAAAATACTCTGGCCCGAAGTAGGGGACATGCTCAAGTTCACCATGATCATTGCCCAAACTAATCGCTGCTTGGTGAAAAAAGACTGGGTATCGTGGAGATACGCGATAATTGCGATGGTCATAGTAGCGCACGCCACTCTGAATCCATATTTTGATTCAAAGGAGCGAAGGAGCCAGGGAAATACACGGATTTTATCGCCGAATTTCTGGAACCAGGTTTCTGGGGGCAAGTGCTCAGGATCTTTGCGATGTCTGTACGCTTCGCCAAGTTCCAGCATGTTATTGTGGGTATGAATATCGCCCATGTTATCATCCTCGTGATTATCCTCGGCCTTCAAAAAGCTCTTTGCCCATTTCCATGAGCGCTTGGCTCCAGGGATGATCAAGCGTGTGCGTGATAGTTTACCTTTGGCAGCAACTTCATCAGCGTACTCGACAAACTCAAGGACAGTTTTTCCTGTCGAATACAGCAATTGGTCCATCTGGAGCATTGTCAGCAAGATGACTCTTTGCGGTCGTGGTGAAATAACTTACGTATAAAAAGAGATACAGTTGACGTCGGCTTCGATCTTGATGGGTTGCCGAAGCGTCAAAGAAGTCGCCCTTGAGACTCTCTACTGACGATGGATGGTCGAAGAAATCAGGAGGCAGATTGACGCCCTTATCCTCCGCCCATGTTTCCAGGGCAATCCTTTTGGCACCTCGAAATTTATTCAAATTTCGTTGGAAGTGCTCTGCGAATCCTGGCTCACCCGGTGCCGTGTTCTGCGCATCAGCTTCAACATCCTTATCCTTTGGTTCTCCATTAGAATCATCGGTGGGTGTAGTCGTTGGTGCCTTTTGTTTGGGAGGTTTCGATAACCTGAAAATATAAGAAGCGTGAAGCAGACCCTCATCGATAGTCTGAATCATAGTCGCAAACGGGTCATGTACCGCCCTCATCATATCATTCCAGTCATGAACAGCACGATCCCGGACATCTTGGGCGACCGGTTCCATGTTAGGATCAATGGGTGTATTCCACCGATTATAGTCCGATAGTCTCTGGAAAATATCCACAACAAAGCTCAATCCGACGACTGGAATCATAATCTGCCGAAGGTGACGAAAGATTTTTTGAATATCATCGGGGCCTAGCTTTCCAAGTGCGAATTCACGCTTCGCGAAAGATAAATCGCCGTGGAGCTTCGCGTGGACCTCGGTGATCTTGCGAATGGCTCCGCGGATGGCCTCGGCCTCTGGACTGTATACCTTGCCCTTGTCCCCCATTTTCTCCTGGGTATCATCATAGGTATCAGCTCGACCGAACATATCGTCTTTTTCCAATGTCTCAAAATAGTTGGCGTGTGCTCCCAATGCAGAGCGAAGGGTTCCAATGTAACCACCCATTTGTTTGAAGACAGCCTGCCGAGAAGTCATAGGCAAGACCAATAAAGAAACACCTGTGGAAATTGCGAGGCCTGTGAGGAAGGTTCTAAGTAGTCGCTCTACCATATTGATAGCTGCAGACATTGAAGTCATTTGCGGCGCATAGACGGAAGACACGTTGGCGAAGATGGCGTATATGATCACGGGGAATTGGAACTGTGGGTATTTCGCGCGAAAAGTGTGGACGAGCCAAATCTGGAAGAACAGCCAGACGCCGCTAACAGCAGATGCGGAGGAGTTGTAGGAATCAGTCCCCGACGAGACAGTGTGTTGGCGGGCCTTGACGCTAGAGAACATCATCAACAACGCGAAGCAAGCTGCGACGCAAACCGCCAGGATATCGAAGATCATCATCTGAATAAACTTGGCGCGAGGCATAATGGCGAAACCGAGGATGGAGATAATGGCAACGAGGTAGCCGAGGGTGGTATATTCGCTCGCGACATCGGTGGCCTGGTAACTTTGGTCGAACTGTTAGATCGGGTGGGAAAAGATTCCTTTGGGAGGACGCAGGAAAGGAGAGACGACGCTCGACATACATGGAAACCGCGATTGTCGGGGCAAGTCCACCTCTAGAAAATACCGATATGGGTTAGCAATTGATCTTGCTCGTTCCGCTACCGTCGGGGAGTCTCCGGGTTTCTCACTTCAACATTAACAAGATGGTGGGCTGGTCGAGGCCGGTCTTTTGCCATCTTTTCTTCAGCAAGTCTCCTATAGACCGTTTCTCTTTATTTGTGGCCTGTGTATCCCTCCGCGACAATGGGGGAGTGGTGGAATCGCCAGAGGATCGCGAGCTCGTGTGGGACAGCATTTCGGCAGCTGCAGGCGCGTTGGGCTGCATGCGCAATCCACAGTGGAGACGAGGACGAGGAATGGAGGGGTCAGACAAGAGGGCGAGCACTCGACATGGCCGGGCGAATATACCCGCGGGGTAGTCGAGGGGAGTCGAGGTATTGGAATCTAGTGGAGTGTTGTTCCTGGAAGTGCAGGAAGAAAGAAGTTAAACAAGAACTTGAACGCGGAAGAAATGAGGCGGTGGGGAAAGTAAATGTGGAGTGCGGGGAGTATTCAAGTATACAGTACCTCCTTACATATGGGCAAATTCGTAGTTAAGACATGTACCCGGTACTTACTTAGGTACATGCCTATCTATAACTGGACACAGGAGTATTATATTGGGAACAAGTATACTCTAGATACTGTAGATACTCTAGATTAAAGAATGACTTTCCTACAAGGTTACCTAGACCAAATACTACCTTTTGTCCTCCGATAGTGAGTAATTACTTGAACAGAGAGAGTACACCTGAGTAGGCTATGCTACAACATGCTACTATTTCGAATTGTTATATTAAAGTAGTGTTCCAGGATTAACGAAGTTCATATCGCATTCATAGTGGCCTGGAGTCATCTATATCTATTTTCTGTTCAATCTTACTTAGTGTAGCCGTTTCCTCTTCTCTAACTATAGGGTAGTACTATGAAGAGTGCCTACTTAGGGTTTAGATTCAGATATTTTGACTGAACTAGATCAAAACATTCTCTTTTTAAATCTTGTAACTGCTCTTCTAATATCTGTTGGTTATTAATCCCTAAGTTATAGAAGAAACTGAGATTTAATCTAGACAATTAGTAGTATCATTCTATCTATACTGGTGGTAGTCCCATTTTCAGATCGTCAGGGTTAGCCGACGCTAGTCATAAAACAGATATTCTAGTCTTATCTTAATTAATTGAATTAATATTCACAAGTACGGAATATTTCAAGTCTAGTCCAGTCTAGTCCAGTTCAGTGCTTAATTGGCCCCTGAATCTCAACTGCAAACGCTGTCTGTCCCACCTTCAAGTTCTCCGACTCTTCAAGTCTTCAACCTCACCTCACTCATTCACTCTTCCACTCCACCCCCACTCCTCTCCACTCTACGTTCTCCAGCCTGGCCTCCTCTCAACATTAGCTACTAGCTACATCATTCAAGTTGACAGCATCAGAAATTGAATGTTCGAATCTTCTATCTGAACCAACAATTCCCACCATCCAATCTCGCATCGCTTCTCCCCGTGATGAATCACCAGCGCAATGGACTCCTCACTAGAAAAACACCCCCAATCCGCCCCAGCAGACCCTGAATCCCCCGTATCCCCTATATCAGACCCATCCACTATCAACCCAACACACCACAACACCAATGCCCAAGAAACAGAACCAGCGCAAAATCAAAGCACATGGGCCTCACTTCCAAAGCGCAAACCATTACCAGCGCAATTCACCACACCCAACACTGATTCAGACCCAGCCAAGGCAGCGCAAGCGCAAGCGCCAGCGCCAACACCAGGACCGTCTAAATCCAAATCCAAATCCACATCCAAATTGGCCGCACTTACGACCGGGTTAGCGGCGCTGGCTAGTCTGGACTGGTATCGTTATGCCTCGCGCAAACGAAAGCGCAATTTCCTAATTCTCGGCGCAATTGCGATTCTCCTCTTATTGGCGCTAATTATCGGGCTAGCGGTTGGACTTACCGTGGGCAAAAAGTAAGTCTTTGCATTCATGCTTCCATTCTGCAATTTCTATCTTGCTCCATTTGAACCCCAATCAATCAATCAATCAATCAATACTCACACCTAGGCAACGTGTAAAACAGAAACAAATCCTCATCCGTCTCAAATCTCGCCCTGCCCACATCCCACGGCGGTCCCTATTCCGGCGACCTAACCTACTACAATCCCGCAATGGGATCATGCGGCTGGACAAATTCAGATAGCGACTATATCTGTGCCGTCTCGCATGTGTTATTCGATGCTGCATCGACGGGCTCAAATCCAAACGAGAATCCACTTTGCGGGATGAAGTTGAGGCTGCGGAGGGATGGGACGAGTGTTGATGTTAAGGTTGTTGATCGGTGTGTTGGGTGTAAAGAGACGGATTTGGATGTTTCTGAGGCTGTTTTTGGGGAGGTTGCGGACTTGGGGTTGGGGAGGGTTGTTGTTGAGTGGTCTTGGTTGGAGGAGGTGGCTGTTGAGGTTTCTTGAGCCCCGGTCCACCTGGGCAGGGAGGTCAGTGTTGAAATGATTGTACCGGTTATTGTAGTACCTGATTGTTGTTTCTTAAGCGAGTGTAGTCTTGATTAATGAGTTATGATTTATGGATATTTTGTGGTTTTGGTTTACCGAATGATCGATGGATGTTTGGTGCAATGTCTTTACTACCTCTCTACATCCATTTGAGCGATACTTGCCAGTGGTAGTCTCCCGCGCTTCTACACTATCCGATCAAGGGCCATTTGATCAACGATTTTCTCAGTAAGAAAGTGCATTCTAGAATATAGTATATACAAGTCTCTATTGCACTCTAAAAGATACCAGATATCCAGAGAATCATCAACAAAGGTCATAATCATCGATCCCACAATCTAGAGGAGGTCCGGCCACTGACTCGGACTTAGCGACTCGAGGATCCCTGACGCTCCTCTTGGTGCTCAGCACTCTCCTCTTGATGTTCGGCATGCTCAAAGTTACTCTTGTTCAGGGTCGCCTCCACATCAGCTTGTCGTTGCTGTTCATCAACAGCACCGAAAACAAGATCCATCTCTTCCAGAGTCTTGCCCTTGGTCTCCTTTAGGAAGAAAGTAACAAACAGACCCATACCCGTGCAGAAGCATCCGAACATGATGAATGTTCTCCAGCCGATAGAGTTGATGGCGCGGAGGGTAATTTCAGTAACGACGAAGTTGAAGAGCCATTGGGTTGCGGAACCCAGACCGACACCGTAAGAACGGAGACGAGTTGGGAAGATCTATTTGAACATTTGAAGATTAGCGATGTCCTTTGAAGTGAGCCTTGTATGTCGAGTTTCCGCATCTCATGATACATACCTCACCGAGATAAACCCAAGGAGTAGGACCCCATGAGAAAGAGTAACCAATAACGTAGAGATAGATCACGGCAACCATAGCAATAGAAGCAGAGGAGACCTGTGTCGAATCACCACTTGGGGGGTTCGTAGCCAGAACAGCGCCGATGATGAACATCATTGATGCCATCCATGCAGCACCACCCATCATACTATACTTGCGTCCCCAACGATCAATTCCAATCAACAGGAAGATACCAGTAGCGATAACCTTGACGGTTCCATAGATACCAGTAGCAAATAGCGAGGTATTGGTAGCACTGATACCAACGGATTTGAAAATCTGCGGCGCATAGTATCCAATACTATTCGTTCCAGAGAATTGCTGGAAAAACATCATCACAAACGCAATAATGAATCGATACCGGTTGCTTGGTTGTAAGCATTCTTTCCAGGTAACGCCCTCAGTCGACATAGTCTCTTCCTCAATAGCAGCGTAAATCTCAGCAATCTCCCTCTGCACGTCCTCGTGGTCTTCGGTCTCATTACGAATATACGCGAGCGATTTGAGAGCCTCGTCCTGACGGCCTTGCTTCATCAGCCAGCGAGGAGACTCTTTCAAGAAGAATAACCCAACAAGCATGAGTCCACCAGGGACAAGCTGGATAGCAACAGGGATCCTCCACTGGCTAGTACCCTCCGGGATATGCAGAGCCACGCCATAATCAAGCCAATAGGCGAATGTGCTACCAATGACCAGGAATTCCTGGAACAGACCGGCAATTCGACCACGTTGCTCGGGAGGAGCATTTTCACTGACAAAGACGGGAGTGATACTGGACATGCCACCGATACCCAGACCGGCAACGACACGTCCAGCGTAGATTGCGCCAATCTGGTGGTGAGCTCCGACTTGGACTGCTGCACCGACTAGGAAGACCAGGGAGAAGATCATTAGGGAGTATCGACGGCCGATTCGGTCGTTAATGTATGCTGCGAAGATTGATCCGAAGAAGCAGCCTGCTGTTAACAGACTGACTACGTTGGATGAGATTGAGGCGTTTTTCTCTGTGGCCCAGTCGGAATCGTCGGTTGGTAGGCCGAAGTCTTTTTTGAAGCTGTCCAGGGCTAGGACTGAGCCCATAACACCCGTGTCATATCCTGTGTCGACGTGTTAGCAACATTCATCTCTTATCACGCCGGATTCTGGCATCCTTCAACAGAGACGCAGAGACGAACCGAATAGCAGGGAGCCTAGATAGGCCACCGAGGTGAGGATATACACCCTATAATTCTTCATAAAGCGACCCTGGCCCATGATGGCGGATTGAGTGAGGAATTGACCTCGTTTCACTCGGGTGGATAGTTGAAAATGTAAGAATTTGCGGGGAAAAGACCAGTCTCCCTCGTAAACTGGAGAAAAAAAAGAGAAACCAATGTTACACTCCAGCCCTCCCCAAGGGGATCCTCTTTTATATTCGGGACCGGTTTCCTCCACTGCAACACCAGCAGTGGGCCGACCGACATACGGCTTCGGCTAATGCTAAGCATCGAATAGATCTAGTGGCACTTTTTCCTTTCGTGCTCTGACCACTCCCGACTCGGGGAATCTGGGGCCCCTACAATTGTAGGGGAAATTCGGCGGGGACAGGCCGCGGGGATAAGATGTGGGTCCCTGGGGAAAAAGGTCCATCTCTGGACCTTCATTTTTCCGTCCAGTCAGGACGTGGAGAGAAGAGTCATTGCTGGCCAAGAGCAGCTAGCATGTGGCGTGAGGTGCCCGCCAGGTTTATCGAGTCTAATTGGTCTTGTCGAGTGCTGTTGGGGCCAGTTCTTTACACGGGCCATTCCCACGCCTTACGGAATGGCTGGGGTTGAAAGGTCAAAACGGAGCGCTTTGATTCATGGAATTTCGAGGATTCTGTCCGTCCGCTGGCCCACTCTGGCATGCTTTCTGCTTCCATATAAAAAGCTGGGGATGTCGCTAGATCCATCAGGTCCGGACTACTTGCATTGTTGTTTGAATGGCTTTCACTTTCAATTTCTTGCAGATGCTGATTGTTCTTTTGACATGATGCTTCGCTTAGAGAGCTTAGAGGATACTCCTCTTCTCTGCCGATCTATCCACTAATGCTACCCTAGTTGTTCAAATGCCGTTGACGGCAAACAGTGTCAATTGCCGATTTGGTCGAAATAGTCGAATAATGCTGCGCGGTGGCTTGACCTGTCTTAATTACATGACAGGATGTTATTTCTTTAAATTCTTGTCATTGGAGGTCGGTTGGCTCGGGACCTTGCCGAGCCATTCCCATGCGCCATGAGAAGTCTAAATTGACTGTCCAAGATGTCGGTGTCGGGGTGGGTGTGGGAATTTCAAGCTTCTGGCTGGTCATCTCGGCAGTTCGAAGGGATTCGAGGATTTTCCCCACATTCGAACCATGAAGTTCTTGGACTCCAGCGATCCATTTGAGTCTTACAGGGCTCCAGTTCACCCCGCAAAATCTACATTGTGGTGGTGACGTTTGGGGAATCGCGAGGCCCATTCGTCGTGGAAATTTTCAATAGCCTTACTCCGGCAATACCCTAGTGGCTTCAAATTATTGGGCTATGATCCTGATATTCGATCTATTTCATGATATCTTACTAACTGTCTGAATCAAATGATTCGTTATGGGTTTCCCGCGGAAGTCCACAACTTTGCCGGTCGCGTCATTTCACCTCATTTCATATCCTAAGAATGATAAAAATATGCGCATAATATCTGGAGATAGGTACTAATCCTTCCAAGGTTCCTTGATGGTATGGTAGCATTGCATTCGTAATTGTTAATTATTAATAAGTATGTACTCCGTAGAAAAAGTACGATTCATACACACATAGCAACAGACTCCCTCGACTGCCGAGACTCAGGAACCTCAATCTCATAATTTGAACTTGAACCATTCAAGTTCAAGTTACTAGTAGAATTTTGAATCTCATCATCACTGGCACTCGCATTCTCCTCCGAAACATCAATGATTCTTTTCCCATCAATCGAGTCTCGCCTCCTAGCTCTGGTTTTCTGCTCCGAGCTATTCACGTAACGAGAATTCAACTCGTGGGTATTCCCGCTGCTAATTTTTCGACTTCCCATTGACCGGAATAGGGATCGGATGCAGGGGATTGAGGCTGTTATTATTACTAGATAGGTCTCTATGTAGAGCCATCTGTCGTAGTTCACTGTTGCAATTGTCGGGTCGCTGTCCGCTGTTCCGAGGACGCGGGTTTGGACGGTTTTGATTATGGCGGCGACCATTGCACTAGATTGATATGAGAAGGTTAGCTCACTTTTGGACTAGTCAATAGCCTGAGCTTGGATTGTGCTCTTAGTTTTTTTGGACTGACAATATGCCCATGCCTAGTAACGCCACCAAGCCTAGCTTGACGCGTAACTTCAGATTCAGGTACCAGAAGATGTAGGTAGAGAAAACGGCGAGGTATAGATCTGTTGCGGAGTTGAAAGCTATTCACGGGTCAGTTGCTAGCTTTTTCAAGCGATGAAGAGTGATTCAGCACTGCCGGGCACTGGTAGTAGGTGTGAATGTCTGGACAGATGCTGAGCTCACCTCCTTGGAAGTATCCATAGTATTCCTGGACACGCAAATCCCAACACTTCGATTTCCCTGAATGGTCCCATATCGCCGACGCATGACCGGGGCATTGAACAAATATGATAACGATGACCATCGTGTTGACAATGACCTGCAGTGCGGCCAAAACCCACAAGACAACCCTTTCAGATAGTCTCTGGACGAGAAGTCCGACAATAAAGACAATGAAGGATACTCGGCCCAGGGTACCCCCTGCTAAACAGAAAGTCTGCGAAAGATAGTCATACATGATGATGTTCGATACCTCGGAATCATTCCCTGATGCCGGCCGACCGAATCCATTTTTGATGGCGAGAGTAATCAAGATCGACCCGATCAAAGCCAGACACTGATTGGAGAGAGAGGAGTTAGGGAAACCCCGGTGGAGACAAAATATTGGAATGTTTCAATTAAATGTTCCACCTTCGGTATTCATTTAGAAATTCAAAATGCAGTGCGTAGGAGAAGAATTGATGCTGACCAATGCAAATGTCATAAGCAGATCATCCGTACCGAATTTCCCGATTCTCAATTTCGCAATGATCCTCAAAACGAGGATCACAATCGCAACTGCAGTTAAAGCCCAGACATCCCGGAGCAATCGGGGGCTAGAGCCTGAATTATCTGGTAAATCCCTGACAGACAGAGACATAGGCATAGGCATAGGCATCATCATTCTGCCTGTTCATTAGAGCATTTCCAACTCGTCCCAGAGTCTTGGAAATGAATCAGCCCATCAATTCCGTCAAGTTGGATTATATGCTGAGAATCATATCAGCTCGTTATCATCGAGAAGGAGGATGAGTATTTTTATCATCGGAGATCTCCATGTTCTCCTTATATTCGTTCTCGAGCCTGACATGCCATGAGTTGAGGGTGAATAGGGTTTTTCGGAGGTCTCCGCATTTTGCCTCTTATGTATAGTCCACGCGATAAGAGACCGCATCCGGCAGCTCTCTTGTCACGAGGAGTTTACGGAAGCTTATTCCTGTTGGCCAGGGGTTGTGATAATGGTTAGAATGCTGATTCGCCTCTGTTGGATCTTGCATTGTCGGGTATCGCCTTGGGATACAGTGATTGCACAGACCTGTTCAATTGGTCTGTGGCTGATAGATTGAAGATCGAGATGCAGGGTTGGCTGCATTGGTTTGATGTATCACATAGTCATTTGAATTCGTATCTCAATTGCAATTGGAATTGCTTTTTCTCGGCGGAAATCGGCCACCGGGGAAATTTTCCAGCGATTAGTGCAGATTGGCTACTTAGATATCATGTCGACACAGAGATCATCAATGAACTATCGTGGAGATTTTCGAAACTATTGACAGTCAAGCAATCGATTTGGGTCTGGCTCACGCCACCCGTGGTTCTTACCAAGTCTTAACTGACAGGGTCTCCAATTCTACAACTAAGCGAAGTCGCGAGAACTTTAACACTGCCCATGTGGTAACCGAAGTCAGGGCCCCTTTGCGGCTCGGTTTGATTCCGGCAAGCAACAGCGAGACAGCTGACATATTTGCCACGCATAATCAAAGTCTTAGCAAGAACATAGTAGATTCCAGGTCTCAAGAGTATTGGATATGGTTGTGCATTATTCTATGTTCAAATATTAAGCTGTTATAGTAACAGCCTGGGGCGGCGGTTCAAATCTTCTGCATTGGTTAACTCGAAATTCATACTAAGCTTATGGACAACTTGACATCTGGATGCAAGCTTGGACATTCAATGTATTGTACTAGCGGTCCACTTTCCTGGCTTGGCAATAGAATTAAACAAGAACTGGGAATTTATAAGTACGAGCACTTCCCTACGGTCGCTTCAAGTTGACTGCCATGCCAACGGTGGCACTTGGTATTCCGAGGGGTCTTCTCTTCGCAGGGCTCATTGTTTCATCAGACATCTAAAGATTGACTCAAGCCAAGACTAGGCTTGCTTGAACGATTGGTTTGTCAAAAAGTTGCCTTTGCTCTGGTTGTAGTCTTCTCACCGAGGACAAGTTCATTCCAATTGCTATTCGATGTCCTCTTTACTCGGTTTCGACCGATCAGAATAGCCTAGACCCCAATTGATGATTATACAGACTCAGTCAGCCCAAGGCATTTCCGTTTCATGATTCAATAAGCAGTTAAAATAGACAGTCCATATAATCAAGCCCTTATTTCTGTCAATCATCTTTTTACTGTGCAAACATTCAACGGCCATGCGCTGATGCTGATAAGAGTCCTAGGCCCGCTTCCGTTTATTCGATTTTCTAATATGAAAAAAGTTCTATCTTTTTTGCAATTTCTCCCATGGTCTACTACCCGCTTGGATACATGACTAGCACCTGGTTGGACAGTCTTGCCACTGGCATAAAGCTGTGCTCATCCGAGATGCTTGATATTCACCCTGTCTTGTTCCGAATCCTTCCCAGGCTTGGAACTGGCATTGGAATAAATTTGGAATTCATCCATCCCAATAAAGCAAAACACACGTGCACTGGCATGTCCCGGACTTGCTTTGGATCTCTTAAGTCGAGAATCTCTTCTTACTTTCGTCCGATATTGCTGAAGCCCCTCATTGTATACGATCGAATATCTGTCTAGTCCCAGTTCAAATATGGCTTCACCCTCCTCTACTACTCAATCCAATCTTTCTTATCTACTACAGGTATATCACTGTACAGAATGGTGAAATTAAAAGCTCAGTTGTATGTGATGCTCTTACCCTCTCCTCGATTTACTTTCGGCTACTCCATAGTCGCTTGGGAGTCCCAATGCAAACTTGAGAATGGCACAATGCGACAACAATCTAGGCTCCAACTCATTTCCCCTAACCCTTCATCAGATTTTAAAATCTGGGGAATTGCGGAGGAGAGGGGAGCAAGTCCATCCGTGGAGCCTCCGGTCACCAATCAGAGCAGACAATCCTGAGCCGATCGCTGGTTAAGAATCCACATCGCCATTCGAAGGAATCACAACCGCGCGTACGCCACCCGTTTCCAGCATCTAAACCGTGTTACATCATCGTGAGGCCTCTCTCCAGTCTCGATTGGGAAACTCATAAACGCTCGAAATGAAGTGGAACTTTCTCCAGAAGCGCATATAAAATCGTCCAGGTTCCCCAGGATTTGTTCCTGTGCCTGTATTCCCACCTTGCCAATCCACCAGTCTCGTCTCAGCACCCAATTCTACAAAATGAAGACTACCCTCTTTTCTCCGCAAGGAATGCTCCTTGGAGCTCTTGGCCTCCTCGCTGCAGCAACTGAATGCTCCGCAATGGGAACATCAAACAGCCTCCTGCTCACCTCAATCGCCGAGACTGTCCAACTACCCATGTTCACCTGGTCTGCCAACGGAACCCACACAGCAAAGGGATACACCACCAAGAAGGCAGACGTCACTAGCGTCGAGGGCATGAAAGAGGATTGCGAAAACATCAACTTGAACAAGAAGATCGCCGTTGATTTCCGCAGCGACGTCTTCGGCGAGGGCGTTATCGGATACTTTTACAAGTGCGAGAAAGTCAGCCACGATACCAACCTCTACTGGTTCACCGTCAGCTCGGCAAACCGTTCTCAAATCGACAGGCTGTGCGGTCAAAAGTCGAGTTATCCCATTGTCTACGACTCTCAACACAATACCTGGTTCGTTGATGAGCCTTTCGATTGCACTCAGCGTACCGCTCCCTCCAACAATGTTTAATGGGCTCAGCCTATAAGACCCTTTTTGTGCCGGAATAATTGTTCGATACCAACTTCAGATCATTAAAACTTGATGTCGTTTTTGAATCCTAGCTTTCCTACCTTCGTATCAGTATCAGCGATAAGCAATTTTTGATTGAAGGACACTCTTATTCTAGTATTTTGTAAATGCAGTAAGATACGTATGGATTTGTCTCTATTTCCAATAGGATTACGAACAGAAGTCGACTCCAGCTCATACCCAGATATCCCTGATTATCAATGTATTGAATGTAAACATTAGTGTACTACATGTATAATTAAACCACAAAATCCAATTTGTGCGATTGCAATCAAATACAACAAAAGTCAATAATGGATACAAATACAACAATCACACTTCAACCTTGGAATCACTCAACGCCATTCCTCACTTCCGCAACATCAAGCCCCCATTCCGTCTTCACCTCCGGGGTCAAAATCCCAGACTTGCGCAGAATATGTTCAGCAAGCGCATACAGAGAGTCGCTTGTCAAGATCTCAAGGATCTGAAGATTAGCCTCTAGTTCACGTGTAATCCAGTTTCGAATCTCAATCGCAACCAATGAGTCCAATCCATAAACGGAGATCGGCGCGGACGGATCCATTTCTTCCAATGGGCGCATGAGAATGCTTGATATTTTCTGGACAAGAGCGTTGACTGTGACTGTTTCGGCAGTCTCACGACCACGAGATTGACGAATTGCAGAGGCGGGTGAGATCTCTGTATTAGATTGAGCGGCATCGACTAGGTCGCCTGTTCCGGCTAGAGTAGATAGACGCAGCAGATGCGATAATTTGGTATCGTTCACCCAGAACGGTTGTTCGCTAGCAGGGTACTTCTTGACGCCGTCAAATCCAACAACGCAGTGTCCTGCGCATGTCTCGAGCATTTCTTTTCTCATGGCGGCAGCGACGAGACCGCGGATTTCGGTCGCGCACACCGACTCAGTTCCAAGCTGTGATGAAATCTGCTCGCGCTTTTGGTCGTCTGATAGGTATCCGATGCCTCGAACGACCGGGAGGTCAATTGTTGTGCAAGGGATCTTGGCGGCTTGTGAATATTGCGCGAGTGCGGCCATGAAGGTTCCACTGGCAGCGTATGCAGCTTGACCCATGTTTCCGACGAAACTGGCTGCTGAAGAGAGGGTAATGAAGAAGTCAAGGTTTCCTTTCTCCATATTCTGCAGGGTGTTTTGCAAGTTCCAGATTCCGTGGACTCGAGGTTTCATGACGAACTCGTAGTCGTCGAAGCTTTGTTTCTCGAACAACATGTCCTGTTTAAATGTCAGCTATCATCCTATACCAGTATCTCCCTCGGTTTTCTTTTGATACTTACCCGAAGAACCATTGCACCATATACGACACCTCGGGTAGGAGGCAGCTTGGACAAGAGTGGAGCCAAATTGTCTTCAACGCTTGTTTGACTGGAAATATCACAGCGACAGACATCAACGGTAACACCCGCTTGCTCAAGCTCGTGGATCGTCTTCTGAGCCATCTCGGTGGCAGCACCACTCCGAGAAACAAGCACAATATGACGAGCACCCTTTTCTGGCATCCAGCTAGCGATGTCGAGACCAATACCACTTGTGCCACCCACTACAATATAGGTGGCGTCTGGCCGAAGAAGCTTCTCATCCCTGCGGGCCGGATAGACCTGAAAGAAAGTCAGTCTCTATTCATATGATAATAAATGAAAAATTCGAGTCTTACCTTGACCTTAGAATCATTCGTAATCGACACGACCATCTTGCCAATCACCTGTCCACCTTGGAGAGCGCGGAAGCCAGCTTCCACGTCAGATATCGGCAGAGTAGTAATCGGCCAACGAGATTGGGCGCGCGAGTCAGCAAAGATTTGGAACGAGTTGCGGAAAAGACGCTTCAACAGCTTGGGCCGCTTCTCTCGAACAATACCCAAGTCCACTGACGCAAAGGAGACATTCTCGTTGAAGTGTGACATCTCCAATCGAGAGTTAGTAGTGATATCTCTCTTTCCAAGCTCAATGAAGCGACCAAAAGGTGCGATACACTCAAATGTAGCCTGGAGAGCATCACCGCTCAAAGAGTTCAGCGCAACATCGACACCCTCGCCACCAGTAGCTCGACGGATCGCTTCAGCGAAAGAGGTATCGCGGCTGAATAAGATCTGGTCGTCTGTGAGGTTATAAGTGTCCATCAAGAACCTCTTCTTCTCCGGACTTCCGACAGTTGCATAGATCTTCGCGCCGATGCTTTGAGCAATGATTATAGCCGCCTGACCAACACCACCTGCAGCCGCATGGATGAGAACACTCTCATCTTCTGCCAAGCGGCCTAATTCAACGAGTGAATAGTATGCTGTACAGAAAACGGCCGGGATGGAAGCAGCGACCTCGAATGACATGTCATCTGGGATCACCCAGGCACAAGATGCTGGGCAACGCGTAAATGTTGATAGTGATCCAGGCGACATAGCACAGACTCGATCTCCTGTGGCGAAGTTGGTGACGGCCGAGCCAACCTTGGACACGACACCACTGCACTCTTGTCCGAGCTTATCACCGCGAAGTTGACCCATGGCCATGAGGACATCGCGGAAGTTGAGACCAGTGCAGGTAACTCTGATTTCGACATAGTTCTCAGGAAGGGGATCATTTCGGCTGTCATCGTCTGTGAAATACATTTCATCCAGAGTTCTGCTTTCGCCGGCAGTTAGACGGAGTGGTCTGTCGACCTGCTTGAATGGTTGCAAGGCTGGTGGTGCATCGGCCGTTTCCTGTTGAACGCTGAGATTGAGCTGGTGATTGTCCAGTAAACGGGGGACGCAGACATGCCCATCTCGAACGCTGAATTCCATGTCACTTTGCATCAATTGGGTCTTGTGGCAGTAGACACCCTTGAATACATTTAGCATGTGGCCTACAGCTTCAGCATCGGACATGTCTTCCTTTTCTCCAAGGTCCAGCGTGGCGAAGGGCACACCAGTCTCCGATCTGACTGTGCGGGCTAATCCAACGACCATATTGGCCCCGAGGGATTGGTGATCTTGTTTGTCATGTCGAATAACCCACAGGAGGCCACGGGCTCGACTCATAAGTTGTTGAAATTCCTGGAACTTCTTCGGCGTGAGATGGGAAAGTAATGATGTATCCATTCCTCCAAGGAAGATGCACCATTTTCCAGACACATCAACTGAAGTCAAGTCGGAAACTACTGTGGGCTTCACGCCAGTAGAGTCTGCCAGCCCAGCTTCAAGACTCAGGAACGATAAACCTCCAATGGTCTCAGTTCCCACGATGACGATGTCGCCGGGGTTTGTAGGTCCTGCCGACGGCCCATTGGCGGTAGTCATCATCAAAGCTCCGGACTGGAAAGATGCACCAGGATACTCTTCAACGCAGAGATCAACGCCAGAGAAATCATTCGCTTTCATGACCTTATCCCACCCATCTCTGGTCAAAAGTGGCCCATCTGGGCGGACCTCATCATTGGCAAGCCACCATCCAGGCAGGAGAGCAAAAGGGAAATGTCTGGGTTTCGATGCGGTCTCTTCAATCAGCATGACCTTACCACCTGGTTTCAACAATGACCGGATACCAGCCATAGTCTCATTGATCTGAGGTGTTGCATGCAGAACATTACAAGCGATGACCAAATCGAACGACCCCAGATCAAAGCCCTGGGCGACAGGATCAGCAGAAACATCCAGCGTCTTGTACGTCATAAGATGGCTCCAATCTTCAAACTTAGACTTCGCCTTCTCAAAGAACCCAGGAGAAATATCGGTATACGTATAGTGACCGAATCGAGGAGTCGATCCAGGCTCATTACCTCCCAGGCTCTTCAGGATTGGCATCGTAGCTCCACCGGTGCCAGCACCGATTTCAAGAATGTTCATGTCGCAGTTCTGGTGGGCTATCTTATCAATAGAGACAGAGGCATTGGCGTATGCTTCACGGAGACCATCGAGGTCCTCGTAGTATTTGCTGAGAAGGTCTTCTTCCAACATCAGGGTCAGGGCGTCTACTTCACCGCGAAGAATTTCAGGGAGGAGCTCGCCGATCTTGCAATTGAATGCGCCGGCGCCATTGACATTGCGTGTTTGATCGATGATTTCTTCAGACAACTCTTCAACTGTTCCTGCCTCTTTGCACGTCTGTTGGGCCCAGTGATAGAATCTTTGCTGATGGCTCGGAAGAAGGGAAACTTGGTCTTCGGGAATAGCACGCAACATACGGTGCAGCCAGCTCTCTGCGACTCGATCGAGTTGATGCATCCGTTGGCTACCCATTCCGTCGTCGCCATATTCAGGTCGCGGGAGCTGACGGTAAGTTTCTTCAGAGAGGAACTCGAAACAAGGTTCCCAATGGAGTTTGTAGCAAATCTGACTTGGCGCATTGTCTTTCGATCCCTTGATATCGTTCGAAATGGGAACCAACGTGATGCCCTCAATATCAACTGCGAGCTTGGTGGGATCTTCAGGGTTAACAGCAAAGATGCGATTATCCAATGGCTTGCTGGCCGACTCTACGCCTGACAGAGCGCCATAGACCTGCAGCTTAGCGCCGAACCCAAGCTTGGAGTTCAAGGAAACTGATACATGCTTCACATGGGAGGGAACACATGTAGTGTGTGGGCCTGGTCGACCAAACCCTTGGAGTAGCCACATAGTCTGGGTGCACAAGTCAAAGGTCACTGGATGGATAATGCAATCCGTCTCGTGCTCGTTGGGCATGCAAGCCCTAGTATTCGGAACATCGATTGTTGCTGTAGCCTGCTGCTTCGTGCCGAAAGAAATATCGGTTAATCCTTGGAAAAGAGGACCATAGTGAATCCCGCCACTGGAGATGTTCTTATAAAGGCTTTCCGTATCGACAGTTTCTTTGCAAGAAGCATTGATGTCCTGCATCATGTGCTCCAGGCCTTTCATTATCTCCGATTCCTCGCGCGTCCCACTGACAGGGTTTGCTTCCTTCGATTCCTGTACCATGACGAAGCCATTGACATGTTGGTCCCAGCCTCGACCCTCAGCCCAGGAGAATACCTTAAACTCGTGCCAGCCGAGTATGGCTCTTCCTGGGGCATCAGGCCGAACAGGTCGTAGGCTCAACATCGTTTCCACAGTGGCGTTATCTGGAACTGCAAGGACACGGTTGATGAAAATATCGCGCAGTTCGATCTTTCCAGGCACCAAATGGTGCAACTGTGCCTGTTGGGAAATTGCCTCCATCGCCATCGCAAGGAACCCAGTCATGGGATAAACGTTCGTATCATGAACACGATGCTGGCGAATCCAAGGATGATCATCGACTCGAATAGTATTTCTCCAGCGTGGTTCAAAATCAACATTCTCCATGGTGAGCTTTCCAAGAATATCATTACGGCCAAATTGAGGTCGGTACAGGTTATCATTCAGTCTGGAGCTGATCCAATACTTCTCAGAATGATTCCAGGGGTACTTGGGCAGATTAGTGATCAGGGCTGGCTTTCTCGGGCATGTTTTGAGATTAGGGAAATTGATCTCTTGGAAATTAAGCGTCATGCTTCCAGCTGTGAAGAGCGACATGGCGAGATTCTGTACCGCCTCAATGGCATCAAATTTCCGGTTCAAAGTATGCTCATATTGCATGGATCGGTTTGGCGCATGAGTTTTGACAATATCCTTAGTGGGCGTTTGAAGTGCTGGGTGAGGACCGATTTCGACCAGCGTATCAATCGGTCCAGCTGGCTCTTCAGTATCAAGAAGACTCTCGACTCCCTTTACGAACTCCACCCGAGAAACGAGGTTCTCAACCCAGTAGTTTGCATCTAGCACGCTACCAGGGACGAGCTTGCCTTGAACAGTCGAGTGGAATGAGACACGAGATGGCCTCGGGGCAATCTTTCCAAGCAATGATTTGTACTGTTGGGCCACGCGCTGCATGTGGTGAGAGTGATATGCGACATCAACATGAAGCATGCGAGTGAATATTCCCTCCTTGTCCAGTGCGACTTGCAGGTTCGAGATGACGTCTTTGTCGCCGGAAAGTGTCACGCTGGTGTGGCTGTTCTCGCATGCAATGACCGCACGCTTTCCCCGAATCGCGTCCAAGATTTGTTGAATATCTCCAGCATTAGCGCCAACGGCCAACATGGCTCCATGAACGTTTTCATCGTTTGCGACGATATTGGCAGCCACGCCTCGGCAGTAGGCCACGCGAACACACTCTTCTAGGGTCAAGACACCTGCAGCGTAGGCAGCAGCAATTTCTCCACTGGAGTGACCCACGACTGCCTTGGGATGAATGCCCCAGGATGAGAGCAGGTCGACCAACGCCAATTGAATAGCAGTACAAGCCGGTTGACTCATGTATGCAGCGGAGATCTTACTTGATGTTGCGTCTTCGAGAAGGAGTTCATCTGAAGGGTTCGTGTTAGTTTCAGCGACAAAGTGATAATTTGGATGGAATCCAAGGTTTTTTTTCACATACCGATGATGGAAAAGGTTGACCCAAGATGCTTCAAGCAAGTATCCACATCTTGCATCGTCCTCCGGAATATCGGATAAGTACTCAACAGCTCTTTACCCATTCCATGCCATTGTGCACCTTGTCCGGTGAAGACAAATCCAACCGAAGGCTCACGAGACGAACGAATGGGCTCTGGCATTTTCGCCCAGGACGCACTGAGATCCGCAGTGTGTGCAGACGCTACAGCCACACGCCATGGGTGGAAGCTTCGCCTTTGGCCAAGTGTATAGGCTAGATTATCCAACACGCTATCGTTGAAAACGAAAGGGTTGAGGTCCATGTAGGTCGCGAGTTGGTGAATGCTATCCAGAGCAGCCTTCTTATCATACCCCGAGGCGACGAAGACTTTGCGAGTGAGAGGATCTGTGTTTGGTGCACCCTCACCCTGATGACGAGGCGCTCGCTCCATGATAACGTGGGCGTTGGTCCCGCCAAAGCCGAAGTTATTCACGCTTGCATAGTTTTTACCGCGTGGCCAAGGTTGCAGTTTCTTTGGAACCTGTTATAACACTGTCAATGCTGTTCTTCATAATGTAAGATTTCTTCGAAAGATTTCCACGCCTACCTTCATATTCCATTGTTCCATGGGAATCTCATCGTTTGCTTTTTGGAAACTGCAGTTGGGAAGCACAAACCCGCGTTCCAGCATCAAAGCCGTTTTAATGACCGCAACAATACCACTCGATCCCTCCAAGTGACCCATATTGGACTTGACAGATCCAATAAGAAGCGGTTGTTTCGGCGTGCGTCCTTTCCCAAATACAGCGTTCAAAGCCGTCGCCTCGAGCGGATCGCCAACTTTTGTTCCAGTTCCATGAGCTTCGACAAAGCCTGTGTTTGCGGGATCGACCTTGGCTTCTTTGTAAACGGCACGAATCAGGGCCTCCTGGGCCTCACCATTAGGCATTGCGATACCACGCGTGCGGCCATCTTGGTTGATTCCAGAATGAACAATCACAGCCCTAATAGCGTCCTCCGCTGCTTGTGCTTCTGCAAGGCTCTTTAAAACAATGCATCCTACACCTTCTCCACGACCGAATCCCGTAGCCCGATGGTCAAACGCATATGATCGACCCGAATCCGCAAGAAGTCTATCACACAAGAATCGCTTAGCCTGAAACAGATTTTCTTTTTTTTCAAATGTTCAAGTTTTGGAGGCAAACTTACCTAGACCTCGTCATGGAGATGAAAATCTCAGGAATAAGATTAAGATGGCACCCACCAACAACAGCCATCGAACACTCCCCATTCCGAATACTCTGCGCCGCCAAATGCAAAGCCGAAAGACTCGACGAACAAGCCGTATCAACCGTAATACTGGGGCCCGAAAGATTGAAATAATACGAAATCCGATTCGACTGCAACGCAATCGAAGTCCCCGTAGAATCATACAGTGGGACCGCCTCCGTATCCTTTGTATTATTGATCTCATAATCTGGGAACGAAGCACCCGCAAAAACGCCAATATCCGTGCCTGAAATCGAATGGTTCGAGATTCCAGCATTCTCAAGCGCCTCATACACGCATTCGAGCATGAGTCTGTGTTGGGGATCCATGGAGCGCGCTTCTTGCAGCGTGATGTTGAAGAATGGTGCGTCAAATAGCCCCACGTCTTCGTGCAGGAAATGGGCTCCGGCTGGGTTAAATGATCCAGGTCGATCTGGGTTTGGGTGGTAAAAGGCGTCCCCGTTGAATCGGTGTTTTGGCATCGGTGTCCAGGCGCTTCGGGCTCGCGAGCATAGATCCCATAACTCGTCTGGTGTTGTTACCTGTCCTGGTAGTCGACATGCCATTCCTATGATGGCCATCTTCTCCGGCGCATCGTTCGAGGAGGAGGAGGCATCTTCAACTCGCTCTTCTTCTGGTTGCCGGTGGTCGATGCCGTTCAATGGCGCGGGCGTGCCGGTTCCGTTGATAGGTTCGAGATGCATGATGGGTCGAGTTTTTTCGAATCGTTTGGCTCTGGCGGTTCAAAGATCAAATTTGTTTTTTATGTACCCTCCCTTCCAGTACCGATTATGTACGGCACGGCACGTGTTGACAAAAAGAAACAAGAAAAAAGAGTGACAAGTGGTTGGCGAAGTGAGTAGGAGGAAGTTTGAAAAGCGAATGGAAGTATGTTCACAGAGAAGCCATAGGCTATTATTTTTTTTTTCTAGTTGAACTCAAGTTCCACGATGTACTATGTGGCGAGACGCGACACAAAAGGGCACTGGCAGGACCCTAGGAGAGGGCGTTGGAGGGGAGCACGATGATAGGGCTTGTTATGGAGTTGATGCTGCCCTTGCATGACGATCAAGTGCGTGACTGTAGATCAGGGATCCACAGAGGCTCCTCTAACCGGGGGATTTTCGAGACATTGTTCAATGATAGGTGGATCGAAGGGTCCATGCCTTCTTCCTTGATTACGCGGTACAAATATAGTAGCTAGTCCTAACCTGCAACAGGGCATCGAATCCCTCGTTAGCCTCCCCAGTATGTTTCTAGGGCCGCAGATCTGAGTTTCTAGGATCTGATCACACCACACAAACGCCATTCTTTGGCAAAGCTCCTCTCGCGCGTTGGTGTAGGTTAGGTGGCCCTTGCTCAAGTGAGGGTGCATTCCAGCACAGGGGCGAAGGATAATTCTCGAGTCTCTGGGCCTTCTCCAAGGGTAGTACTGGCAGGGCTTGGGGTTTACCTGGTGGCGGTAAGCTTTCCCAAGGTTCAAGTTCTCGTGCGTACTAGTATTCTCCGTGCATAGCTTGTTTCTTTATTACATAGACAATCTGCCTTGATGCCAGTGCCCTTGGAGGATATTGAATTTCGCGAAATTCCACATGTGCCAGTGCCAATATGAAATTTCTCTGCTTGCCGGGGGCTTTCTGTAGTGCAAAGGTATAGTAGATTGCCCATCTTCAGGCCCGACGCAATCGAGCAGGGCATCCCCGGATCTGATCACATAACTAATCCTACCATATGAATAGGGATTTACAGCTCAGCTCGGTAAGTCTGCCTTATTGATAGAGCTTGTCTAGAGCTCACCATGACTAGCTCCATCTGATATTCATACTCATACTCATATCCATGGATAATACTAACGGGACCATCCGTCGGTGGGTCCAGGACCATTCATCAACTCCCTCCAACAAAATGGCGAAGCCAAATTTTTCTTCGTTCAAGGAGAACTAGAAGTGACACCACCAGAAGACCATGCCGGTTTCTTCGGGCCACCGCCATACTACTCCTTCTACCGAGCCGGTAAAGGCAATCCCAGCAAATTCAACCTGAGCGACTTTCCCAAGCGCGAGTCACCTGAAGAATCGATGCGCGAAGCTCTCGAAATAGCAGACAATCCCGTCTTCCTCAATATCCCCGGCGTCTTGGATCGGCTAATCAAGATTACCGAGGAAGAGAGTGATATTGAGGCGGTGATTGGGTATTCGGAGGGTGCGCAGATTGCTGCGTCGTTGCTTATTGAAGAGGAACGACGACGGAAAGAACATGGGCGCGAACCGAGATTGAAATATGCTATTTTCTTCAGTGGGTGGCCCCCGATTGACCCGGCTAATGGGAGCATTATGGTTTCGGATGAGGAGGCTGAGGAGTTTGAGATTAGTGTTCCGACTTGTCATGTTATTGGGGCTCAGGATCCGTTTTTGGATGGGGCTATGGTTTTGTATAATCTGTGTGATCCGGATAGTTCAGAGATCTATGATCATGGTGGTGGACATATGATTCCGCGCGTGAAGAAGACTGTGGATGATTTGGCGGGCTTTGTGAGAGAGCAGATGGATATGGTTGTTGCTGGTTGAATCTTGGACTGTTGAGGTTGTACATCAGAGGGGATTAGCACGAATTGTTAATGTGTACAGTCCTCAATCAAATCAAACAAATTGTTACATCAAGATACTTGAATAGTGCATACAATATGTCAATATCAGTCATCGTCATGCACTAAGCCAGATATCTTCACACCTCGAAGATAACCTCATTCAGCAAGACATCAAAATTGCCCACACAGTAACAAATCAATCATCAAATCCCCTCACCTTCACCACCGCTACCAGTAACAAGCAAAGGCCTTCTCTCCCCATCACCCTGCTCCTGTCCCTGTCTTGACCTCCTCCACCTCCACTTCCATAAAGATCTCCAATTCAACTTAAAAGCCCCAAATCGACCCTCAGACCCCCTCAACTTCCCCCTCAAAAAAACAACCCCTAAAACGCCCACCCCAATCAACACCCCAATACCCAACACGGTAGCCAATACAGCCAAAAAGGTAAAACTACTAATACTACAACCAAACGGCAATGCCCTCAGTTCCCACCGTTCTGCAGTCAGTGGGCAGATATTACCCTGGATTGGGCTTAGGATTGGGAGGCGGGATGGGTTTGGGATGCAGGTTGAGGACTATCGTGATACGAAACCGTTAGTAAGATTTAATTCCAAGGTTGTTAATGGCCCGTAAGTACAGCCACTGCTACTGGCTGC
Organism: Penicillium paxilli ATCC 26601; assembly: GCA_000347475.1. Taxonomy (NCBI): domain Eukaryota; kingdom Fungi; phylum Ascomycota; class Eurotiomycetes; order Eurotiales; family Aspergillaceae; genus Penicillium; species Penicillium paxilli. Next base: position 157,426 of record AOTG01000098.1, read on the forward strand.
TTTGAATTTGGTTTGGTTTGATTTGGTTTTTGCGGAGTATTGGGCCGAGGGGGTTTGGGTTGGGATGGGAGGGGCGTAGGAGAGTGGTTGGTTGGAATGGGGATGTAAGGGGTGGAATGTTATGATATGATTATGACTGCGATTGTGATTTTGGTCATGGATGAAGCACAGTAAGTGGCAGTGGCAGTGTTGAAGGATGGCAGTGCAACTGGAGTGCTTGTGCTTGTGCAATGCTGGTAATGGTGGGCATACACGAGCACACGGGGTATAGCACTGGCAGATGTAGTACACTACTACTACTACAATAACAGTGTAGTAGTGGTTGTCACCATGGATATTAAGAGAGGGATAGAGGGCTCCACTGGTAGTAAACCCCCAGGAAACGTACAATCGCGCACCAACTACAGGCCACATCGCCAGCCAAACAATACGAGCAAGACTGACGGCGCCAGCAAAGCGTGAAGAGCGGGTCAGTGGTTGGATCGAGGTCGAGAGGGATAGCAGATTGATTCAGATTCAGATTCGGAGCCTGAGCCTGAGCCATGTTGGATTAAACCTTCATGTAAGGTACCAGTAGGTACCGTTGCAGTAGTGCGCTGTGCTTTGCGGAGATGGTCTGACTCTGACTCTGACTCTGCAGGTTCAGTTTCGTGAGGTTGCCCCGGTGGCTGGTGAGGGCTGACACTCGTAGTATGCAGTGATACTGTCTGCTCCTTACATCAAGCAGTAGGGAGAGGAAGAGTTCGATGGTGCCAGTGTGTGCAGTGTTTAGGTGGATGGCATGGATGGGAATAAAGGGCGATGAGATGGAGGCGGGTGTATCATGATGTCGAGGAGGAAGACGAGTCGAATTTGTTAGTCTCCTCGAGATTGGAGCCCAATCAAAAGGTACTACATTAAAGTACCAAGCGGAAGTACAATTTCTGATTGGACTGGGGACGGGGTGAAGTACCTCTGGCTCTGGCAATACGAGCCCCCGGGCCTAGAGTACAACTTCAAATGTACCAGACCCGAGCATCAACTACTTTCAAATGTTGCCAGTGTCCGCATAATACTACCAACTCGAAGGCCAACTGATGATACAGGGATATATTATAAACTTAAACTAAACAGAGTGCATGGCATGACATCAAATAAAGCGAAAGAGCAGAAACAAGAATAATCAGATGTACCCTAGTTCCGATGCGATGCCGGATCAAGTACGGAGTACACCATATCATATTCCCATAATCCATGCAGACCAACATTCACTCGCTCATCAACGCATTTCATTTCTTTTAGACGGTGGAGAAAGGGTGGTAAGGTAAGTAAGGTAAGGTAAGGCGACGAGTTTAAACAACACGCTTAACCTAGAGTGAGAATATCACGTTAGCATTTATCAAGCCAAGCACAACGGACAGGCAGAGCAAAAGCCAATTGATTGTTCTGCTGGCAGCGCAGACTCAGACTCACCTCGAAAAAGCGCTTCAACCACCAAACCTGGAAAACACCCTCCCCAATAACAACAGCCAACTGGAACAGACTCCACCACTTAACGCGACCATTGGTACTCTCAGCTGTATTCCGGTGCACGCGCTCACGAACAACAATGTATCCCTGCTCATCACGGACTTGAGCCATGTTCTCGGACAATTTGCGCACTAAACCATCACAAACACATTACTTATTAGCAAACATTCACTCATTTCCTTCAATCATTCCCTCGACTGAAGTCCTTTTTTTCTGTCTCCTTTTCTCTCTCTGTGTATGTGTGGGTGCAAGCTCACCTTCAGCTTCCAGAGGATCCTGCGACATCTCCGATTCCGGCACATAGACGATTCCGTGGACGTTGAAGGAAACCTCCTTTGAGTTTGAGGTCCAGCCCTCGTTGCTGAAGCAGTAGTTGTATTTTCCGTCGCTCTGGGCTGTGAAGGAGTAGTCTTCGTTGGAGATGGCTTGTTTGTAGTACTGGCGGTTGCGGAGGGGGTCCTCGACCTGGATTAGAGGGGATGATTGTTAGCTTTTGTCTGGCCTGTGGCAATGGCAATGGCAGTAGTAGGGATAGCAGTGATAGTGCATTCATTCATTCATCCACGATATCTTCCCAGTGAAGCAGAAATCACACGCTATTCAAGCGCTTCCTGCTTCCTGCCTCACTTGTCCTCCGTTGTCGAGTCTCTCCTAAGGGGCAACAGCGAAGAGAGGATGAGATGGGATCTTCCCTTGAAGACCCGGGGGTAGGGGATAACGATAATGACATACCCAGAAATCAATCTCAAGGTTCCCACTACCGCCGAACTCCCGATCGCCGACCTGGAAAGTAACAGTCATGAGATCGTCCTTGTGGAGCAATTCGTGGAAGCATTCGCGCGAGTGAGCCTTCAGTTGGATGGTGTGTGCGGTCGCGGCGGAGACCCAGCCTAGGGCTGAGATGATAGTTGAGAGGCGCATTTGGATGTCTTGTTGGATTTGAAAGGTATTGAGGGGGCTTCGAGGGGATGGTCTGGACTGGCGAGATGGGGTGAGTTGGTTATTGTGGCAGTGAAGTTCAAGTTGCGGGACTGCGGAAAGGTGGCCGGAGGAGAGGACGCTCGGACCACTTGTAAACAGAGAATCATTGAATGTATACAACATGAGTATTATTAGTACAATTGTATCAATTAAAATAGAAATAGAGAGGAATTGTAGTGTATTGTTCAATTCCAGGATTCTAGTAAGTTCAAGTCGAGGCAAGATGTTCAACTTCAAGTTGTCACTGCATTGAATGCACTTAACTACTTGCAATCAAATGGTACTACAGTGCAGCCCTCTACATACTTGCAGTGGAGAAATATACTGCCAAAGTTGAAAGTGTTAGTAAACTTGTTACTAAGGAAATTGAATAGCAGATTAACTTCAACTTAAATATACACTACTATTAATTAAAATAAAAGCAGAGTCAAACAGCACAACTCAATTTACCTAGCCCTGGAATACTGGTGATACTCAAACCTTGACTGCCACTGCCAGTGGTGCCTAGAGTTAGTACCTAGTACTACCCCAGCCCGGGTCCGCCAGTCCACAGTACCACCTTCACTGGAGTTCAAGTTGAAGATCAATACTTCAGATAACATGAACAAGACTTAAATTATGCGCAAATCCTAAGACTAGAAATAATATTATTGACTAATTACAATCACGCTCTAATACATTCAAGTCATAATAATAATAGTATACTATAACTATCCAATACTCCATACGCTAAACACACTCCAATCCAAGGCTGGCGTTGCACACTCTGGTGCCAGCAACAGCCCATACCAAACACCACCTACTACTTCAGTACTGCAACTACAACTACAATTGTATAGTACTAAGATACGTAGAAACATACTAGTAATAGGGTGAAAGACAGACATTCAGGGGAAATAAATTAATATGTAAATAAACGATAGAACAAGAAAAGAAAAGAAAAACAAAATCACCGGCAAAAAAAAAAATATACAGAGAGCCTCGGAGCCGAAGCCGGGGATAGAAATAGAATAGACCCATTTTGTAAAGGAAAAAAAGGAAGAAAACAAGGTGGTATCAGATCCGAAAGGACATCACAAATCACAAATCGCAGATTTGGGAGGGAAGAGGGAGAAAAAGCATAGAGAGGGGGAGAACGGGGGAGAACGGGGAGGGAGGAAGTAATGAAAGAAAGAAAGTGGTGGGGAGGGGAGGGGAGGGGTCTGTAGTGTAATATGTAGTGTAGTGTAGTATAGTTGTGTAATAAAGAGAGGAAATTAGCTGACTGCGTATTATTTCGCAGAAGCTGGGGTGGGATAGGTTTTGTTGAAAAGGGGACGCTGGAAAAGGACATAACAATGACAATAACGATGACAATAACAATAACAGGGTACAAAAGCAAAGTTAAAGGGTAAGGGTAAGTGGAGTGTAAAGGAGGCATGATTCAACAGTCTAGGAAAAACAAAACTCGAACTGGGAACTGATCAGGAACGAGGAAGAGAGGCGAGAAGAAACGAGAAGCGAGACCACAGAGGAAAAGCAACAGAGAACTTCAAGTTCTATACTCGACCCTCCTCCTGCTCCTCTTCATTCCCAGCCTCATTCTCAGCATCAAGCTCAGTCTCAGTAACCTCACCCTCATCATCATCCTCATGCTCAACACCCCCAATCTCCGCCAACGCCTCAGCATCAGAAGAAATCCGCGGCCCAAACGGACCCCCAATATCCTTCGGCGAAGCAGAAACCATTCCATCAACGGTACTCTCAACATCATCCGCAAAGCCACCCTCATAATTCGCCGGCTCAGCATCATGATCATAGCTCGAGCGACGGAGCAAAGGTGGTGTCTTGGGCGGTTCAGCTATCGGGACCTGGACCTCCTCACGACTTGAACCACGGCGTGGCGTCGAGTTGATTCCTCGCAAGGGACGGGTTCCGAAAGTAGGTCTTGAAGATCGGACTGTTCCAGCTCCGGCGCTAGACGCATGTGCATGTGCATGTGTATTGGGTCGCGCATGCGAACTCGGAGGCGTCAGGAGTCCAGAAAGAAATGTACCGGCGTTACTTGACTTTGACGGAGTTCCCTCGGTACTATTTGCACCCTCGCGACCTTTCCGCCAATTTCCCCAAGCAGCAGCAGCAGCTAACGGCAGTGCACGCGGGGAAGCAGCAAGATCCGAGATCGAAGGGAGGGAGGAAGGCAGGGACTGATTACCATGAGCGCGATCCCGTTCTTGCAACTGCATCTGGAGATTGGCTTTTAGACGGATAGCCGCGTCACGGACGGCGTGTTGATTGAAGTTGGAGCCGGAGACTGTCTTGATGATATCCTGGAGATCGTCGATACGAACACCCAGCAGTTCGCGAAGCCAGTTGATTTCTGTATCCTTTTCTTTCAGTTTGTTTGGCGCGTCTTTGTCTAGTGTCGATACTTCTTGCTCCAGTTCTTCGATTTGGGTCTCGCGTTGTTGGAGTTGGTCCTGCAGGACGAAGATTGATTGACGGAGGGCTTGGAGGTCGATTCGTTCTGGTTCATTCGATCCCTTGTTGAAGGTCATTGAGGGTGAGGGGGCGTGCATGGAGGAGGTCTGGGTAGTAGAAGAGACGGGTGCTTTGCCCTTAGCGGCAGCGGCAGCGTGACGAGCGGCGGATTGTGCGATCTCGAGCTTTTCTTCGAGGTGTTGGACGCGGTCTTGCAGGTGCTTGGCTTTATCGTCAGACAGGGCAAGACGCTCAGTCATATGAGCTTCGCCGCGGGAACGATCTTCAGATGAATTGTGCAGAGCACGGGCGTGGCGCTCGCGAAGATCATTGAGAACGCGCTCGTGAGTCTTGCGCTGGTCATCAAGTGCAAGTTCCCGGGATTCCTTAGCTGCAGCCAGAGAAGTAATCTTAGTCTCATTGGCTTCTTCCAAGAGCATCTCGTAGCGTTCCCGAGATGTATCAGCATCCATACGAACACCATCAAGTTGACTCTGCAGACGAATGATCTGAGCCTCAAGCTCAGCACGCACAATGTTGACCTGGCTATTGGAAGCCTCGATATCGGCTTCCATGGCGGTACGAGTACGCTGGATCTCGACACGGCTACTTTCGCGCGCCTCGTTGAATTCGCGCTCGAAGCGAGCAGAGGTGATTTGCAGATCGTGGTTCTCTGCACGCAGGTTCGCGACAGTTTCCTTTAGCTCGGCATTCTCTTGCTGAGACTGCTCGTGAATGAACTTGATCTTTGCAGCTTCTCGCTCTTGCTTAGCAAGTTCACCAACCTCTGACTCTAGCTGTTCACGAAGCTTGACTTCGCGAGCGTGAGAGGCGCGCAGCTCATTGTATTTAGCAAGCTGCTCTTCCTCCTTCTTGCGCCATTGAGCCAGTTCAGTAGTGACATCAGAGGTAACAGCGACCATGTCATTTTGAAGACTATCGAACTTCTCGGTAAGGTTTTGGCGAGCTGCCATGCTATCCTCAATACGAGTTCGCAGGTGATCAACAGTTTCATGAAGAGACTTATTTTCATCCTTAGTAGTCTCAAGTTGACGGCGGAAGTGATCGCTCGAAACGCGATATTCGTCCAGAGTACCCTCGAGCGCGATATTCTTGGATGAAAGCTCAGCAAGCGTAACCTTAAGAGTCTCATTCTCTTCACCAAGAGACTCAGTACGGAATTGCATTTTCTCCAGATGAGGAATCTTCTCCTCCTTGAACTGAAGGAAGCGAGCCTCGGCATTCTCAGCAGCAGCACTGTGGCGAGCGGCATCCTCTTCGGCAACCTTGAGAAGACGCTGAAGTTCATTCACTGAATCAGATGCTTCACGGCGAGCCTTGTACTCAGACTCAGCACGGTCATCAGCCAGACGCAGCATACTCTTAAGACCATCGATTTGCATCATAAGACTGTCAGCGCCAATTTCCTCAGCCTCAGTCAAACGGGGACTTTGCTGGGCAAGTTGTCTAGTGAGAGTCTCCTCAAGAATCTCACGCATATCACCGACAGGATCCTGGGCGAGTTTCTTAATAGTCAAAGCCTGAAGCTCGGCAATGCTTTCCTTCAGAAGAGCCATTTCGCCATGACTAGAGTGCTGGATATTACGATGGGGCAGATCATGCGTGAGTAGGGCCTCAGTGACAACGCTCTTGATCATGTCCAACTTGCGATCACGCATGTGGTGAGGAGAGCGGTCTCGGACGGAACCCTCGTGTTCCTCGCCATCATCTTCGTCGTCGGCATCGCTATCATCAATGTCGCCAGAGACGCTGCGAATTGCTCTCTTGCTTGCTGAGCCAGATGCGATGGTAGCAACGGAAGTCTGGATAACAGCAAGGGCACGCTCCATGGGACCGAGACGGTCATCGATGGCGGAACCAACAAGGTCATTGATACGACGATCAAAGAAGCGATTGCGGTTGTAGAACTTCTCGTCCTCGCCAGAAGAGATCATGTCGTCCCAGTCGCTGACATGATCGTTTTCGGTGATGAGGTGGCGAACTGGAGACTGTAGACGGGAAACAATGCTCTTTGGGGGAGAGAAGGTGATGTTGCTCTCAGCATCGACATCAGAGCCAAGCTGAGGAATATCGAGCTTGTGAGTCTTTGGACCACCACCGGGACTGGGGCTAGGAGCCTCGCTTCGGCCTTCAGCAGGACCAAACTGTCGCTCCTTGGTCGGACCGCCAACAGAGTCAGAGATCAGCTGGCGCGGCAGAGGAGTTGTTTGGCGCATAATGCCAACATCAGAGTCATCATTGAGCTGGTCCATGACAGCATTGAGCTCATCATCGTCAAGAGACTCATCTCCAGACTCCATGTTGAATCCTCTGTGTTGTTGACGAACAGGAGTCTTCTCTGGCTCGGGAGTAGGTTGCTGGGCCTTTGGCGGGCTAGCAGTAGCAAAGCGAGAAGCCATAAGACCACCAGTAGGCTTCTTCTTCTCAACCGGCTTCGATTCGGACTCGGCGGGCTCAGGTGTGCGCTCAGCAAAGCTTGACGGCTCAACGCTCGTAGGAACAAAGCTGGGAACAGCAGGCTTGAACTCGAAGGGCTTGGCAGTAGCCGACAGCATGGTGCTCTTCGCAGAGCTCTTAGAATCGGAATGACCATGCGTAGAGGCATTGGGATCGACTTGCAGACCATCGGCAGAACGCTTGCGCTGGACCTGCTTGGCGTTTTCCTTGGTCTCCTCGTTGACGGGGGACGCAGTGTGAGATCTATGAGCTGCGCCTTCGGTCTTATAGTCAAAGAGAGTCCAGGTCTCAGCCTCGCTTGTTGGTGTACCCTTTCGCTCGACGTGGTGCTCTGGGGAAGCATTCTCTTTGCCTTCGGCAACCGCATGGAGAGTGCTTGATGCTTGAGCATTGCCAGTCTCGCCCAGAGGGTGGGTAGAGATGCTGTACCGCGCTTCACCCTCAGCATGTCCGATTCCGCGGCGAGCACGCTTGTGACGATCAGTAGGAACTGGTCGACCGCCGTCGTTATCCGCAGTTTCGACTTCATCCTTTTCTTCTTGGGCGAGGTCGGACTCATCTGGTCTGACAATGGGGATCGCCTTAGATTGTTTCGGAGGAGGCTTGGCGATCTCATTGAGGTCGATATCGCCGAAGATCTTGGTCCGGCTGGAGGTGGGTTGTTCAGAGCTAGCATTGGAGTTCATACTGCCACCGGGGTTGAATACAGGCGCATCGACGTTGAAGGAGGCCGCAGAGAATTTGAACGTGCTGGGAGCAGGCGCTTGTTCGACATGATCACCCATCATGCCATTGGGTGCGAAGGGTGCCGGAGGAGGAGCAAAGCCGAAGCCCTGGTTCATGCCGCCAAACTGGAAAGCGTTGTTGAATGGAGCAGGTTGAGAGCCGAATGATGCAGTTGGATCGAACTCCTTAGCCTCGACGTTAAGAGACGAAACAGAGAGCTTGGACTGATGACCGAACGATTCATGGCTTGGCTTGGAATCATGCCATGGGTTGTGATCAGGCATAACGCCGCGGGTGTGTGGCGTTCCAGCGAGACTCGGGTTGGTATCGATATCAGAGCCTTCGTGGTGGTGGTTGTCATTATGGATCTGGCCAAATTGGTCATGGTAGAACTGATGCGGCTGCTGGGAGAACGAGTGGGAGGGATGCCGAGATGGGTCTTGCATCTGATGTTGATCATGTTCTGGCAGAGCCCAGTGAGACTTGAGCATGCTGGCATTGAGTGCATGGTGGGCAGCGTCGCGATCATCCTCTTCTAATTGATGATCAATCGATTGATCCATGTGGTAATCGGGATGATGATTCATTTGCTCCAATCCCCTCTGGAGAGTTTCACTCAGGTTATGACCATGGCCACGCGGGGTTGGGTGCGCAATCTCCACATTCGATGCGTGGAAGTGATCCGGAGCATTGACAGGAGTCTGAGGAGTTTGATATGGCAGACCTTGTTCGTGACCAATGTTGGCGAATTGATCATCGAATTCATTCTTTCCGTCGAATCCACCATGGAAGCCAGCCTGGTCGTTAAATGGTGACACAGGTGACATGATCGAGTTGAAGTTGTGGAGTGCCCCAGGAGCCCCGGATCCGCTCGCTTGGCGGAGATTGATTAAGCTTTGAGGCGTCATGGTACCTTGAGCGGGAGGAGTGGGTTGAAACTGGAATGGATATCCAGGCATCATATTTTGATCCATGCCCATGAATGGAGTCTGAACACTGAATTGCGAAGCGGGCGATGCCAGAGATCCAATACCACCACTCGTTGTCGCGGTAGACTGCCCAAAGTGAGGAGAGAATGGATGAATTGGCGCGAGCGGGTTGCTTCCCGCAGAAGCAGTTGGAATTGGCGGGGATCCAACGAGACCAGGGAACGGTGTTTGGGATGGGTTCATAGATGTAGGAGCTGGAGAGATAGAGGGTTGTGGCTCGGGCTGACCAAAGTCAACACCGAGAGCGCGTAGCTTGGCCTCTTGAAGTTCATTCACGTAGTCATCCCACACAGCTTTATCTGGGAACTGAATATGGGCTTTCTGTCCCTTGAACTCTTCCCAAAGTTCAGCCGGTTCCGGGTATAAAGCACGGCTGAGGCCACCAAGTTCCGTGGGCTGGGATGAATCGTTGGAGTCACCGATGGTGAAACCACGGGTATCGTATCCCTCGTCTTCCCATCTCTTCATCCGGGCTTGAACATCGGCGGGGGTTAACAGGTGGATCCCCGATTGCTCTGTACCGCGATTATCATTTGCAGGCAACTCGATGATACAAGCTTTTCCACGCCAAGCGAGCTTTTTCCTCCTTCTCGGGGTCTGAGCAGTGGATCTATTCACGGGTTCAGGCTTCAGCTCATCGGTATTTTCAGTCTTCGCATTCTTCTCGTCCACGGTGCTTTCTGGTGGAGGTGGCAATGGCTTTTCTGTTGGTGACTCGGCGTCAAAGATCACCTCACCAGGAGGATGAGCTTCTCTAGGATCAGACATGGTGTGTTTTGACGGTTCCTTATCGTACGCAAATCCCCAAAAATCCTCTTGTCGCAAAGTATCTGTGCGCTTGTGCACAGTTTTCTTGCCTTTCGCACGAGCAGCAGCCCTTCGACCTACAAAGTCCGAAAGGGTCGGTGTTTTCAACAGGTCGTTATCGCGAGTATTATTATCCTCAAGACCAAGCCAGTCGTCAGAAAGATCGTCGGCAAGATGATTCTGTGCAGTGAAAAAGGACGGAGCCTCACTTCCAGAGTCGTCACTCAGCCAGTTACTGCGTTCGGTTCTTGGTTGACCAGATAGATATTGATTAATCCAATCCTGAGTGAAATCCCGAATGGATCTTTCACCGTTGGCAGTCGGACCTTCGAAATCTCCGGAATTGACTGCGACACTAGCTCGACGATATTCGGCTTGGGCGATTGATGAGGCGGGAGAGCTTGCCCCGGATCCGCGATCGACGCCGGCGTATTGACTGAGGGTCAAAGACAGTCGACGAGTGCTCGGTGCAGCATAAGGCGACCCCCAGGCCGTGGTATAGTAGACGCTGCTTTCCGCTTTGGTATTCTCGGGCGAGGCCGTCAAGGATTCCACGGTCCTGCGATTTGTGGAGCAGAATGGCAGGGGTGGGGGTTCGAGGGTGATGCTCGGGGAGTATCTCTGGGATGGAGAGCCGTCGTGCGATGAGCTTGAGCTTGAGCTTGAGCTCGACTCGTCCGAGGACGGAGAGGACAAAAGCAACGACGGGGTCACACGCGAATCGTCACGTCGAATGCGCGCGTTCTTCGATTGAGACGGTGTAGATGCCGAACAGGCGGAAGAGACGGAGGGATCTAGATCTGATGATCCATCAGAGGTGGGACGATTAGCATTCCAAAGAACTTTTAATATTCTTTAATGCTTCTTTTCTTTTTTTGGGGAAAGGAGGGGGGAATCCAAAAGTGGAGGAGGGGTTCGAGGAATGGGGGAATGGGGATGGAAGGGGAAGAATCGCGTGGCGGACGCGGGTCCAACGATTGATTGAGGGACGGCGCAATGATAGTACAGAGCATCAAGGGGGATTGAAGAAGATCGAGATCGAGTAATGAGAGGATGATCGAGAGTGAGACAATATAAACAATACACACCTTCCGTGTCGACTCCTGCAGCAAGCACTTGCTTGCCGCTCCGCTTATCGTCCAGAATGTTGACGCATGGAACGGGCAACGAAGAACAGACAACCCGTGGCGGTGGTGGAGGTGGAGGTGGGAGGGCGGAGGGCGAAGAAAGAGGGTGAGGGTGTGTAGATGAAGGAGCAAGAGAATGACAAGCACAATCACCGAAGAACTTGAACTTGCAGCACTGGCATCTCAGGAAAAGACTCGGACTAAGAAAGGGGAAAAAAAGACGGCTATTATGTCACGGTCAAAGTCACCAACCATTGGGAGGCGAATGCATTGTGGAGGGTCGTGGATCGTCAAAGTCACTAATACCTGCCAAGACTGGGTAAAAGGGGTAAATTTACACTAAAAGTGTACTTTGCTAAAGTCACTGATACATTCTAGCCTCACAGTAGTGTATTGACACTAATTACTCTAGTGAATTAGTGAACTGTGGCCCACTTGTACGGAGTACTTAAGGAGAGTATCCTAAGGATGATGGGATCATCAACGGTTTTCTACAGTATAGTACCTAGGTATATAATATCTACTTTATGCTATAGTAGTATCTGAAATTCTGCTCTTCTATACTTGAATATGTCTATTCTATCTATATTCTGTATACTCTATACTACCTAGGTATAAAGTATTTAAATCCTAAAAATTGTAAACAAACGATTCAGGGGTCAGCGAACCACGGTTCCTGATGACTAACACGCGTAGCATGAACAATAACACAACATAGTAACTATAGAAGTATAGTATAGTAGTATAGTATAGAAGTATTCATAATTGAAGATACTCGTATTGCATAGAACAATAAATAAGTGTTGGGTATCCAGATACAGTGTAGTACAGCATCGTCATTGAATGCACACCACACCGCATTATTGCTACTCCACGGCACATGCTCAAGCCGAGGCGGTATACTTCACTCCACTCTATCCTACTATTCTACATACACACTCTACGGAGTATATACACACTCTACATACACACTCTCGCCAAACAATTACTATTTCCATTCAGTCCAGACCCAGACCCTCTGATCTATGTATACGAGATCCGGACAAATATAGAGTACAAATGCAGAAAAAAGGTACAAGGAAAGATGGAGACAATGAAAAGAACCCAGAAAGCTGAACGGGGGTGAACAAATAGGAGAGAATAGAGAATCAGATATCCTTCTCATCTCTTCTCTTCTCATCTCATCCATCCCTACTCAGATACCCTCTATTTCGGGCAGGAGGTATCAAACTTGGTCTTGCGGTCGGCGGTGAACAATCCCCAGTGCTTCTCGCTCTGGGCCTTGCCGTTGTCACCAATGCTGTCGGGCTTCCAGGACTCATCAAAGGCCTCGAAGTAGAAGAGATCAACACCCCAGTCCAGCATACCGCAGATACCCTTCTTCCAGAAAGTGCGCGCGTTCTTGGTGCCGGCCTTGGCGGCTTCGTAGTCAGTGCCGCCGTCTAAAATAGTTAGTTTTGGTCTTTCTCAATTCACCCGTTAAAGCACAGCAAATATCATCACTCACCAGTAGGCCAGCCAGTCTCGCCAGTAATCACACGGATCTTATCAGCCTTATCACCGGCAATCTTCTGAATGTGCTTCATGGCACCAGCCATATCGTCAAAGTAAGTCTTGTGGGCCTTGTCGGCAGCGGTACCCTGCCAGTAAGCGAAAGCGTTGGCAAGAACGTAAGTAACCATGGGCTTATCCTCGGTATCGGTGGTGAAAAGGTCATCGGCGGTACCGTCGGCGAACTTGTTCCAGGAATCGGCAGTACCAACGGTGATACTGGGGAAGGCCTTCGCGACCTTGCCAATGTAGTTGTGCAGTTGGGGACCGGTCAGATCACCACGGTAAAGGGTCTCGGAACCGACGGTGATAGCTTCGACGACCTTCTCGTGGCCGGGGATGACCTTCTTGAGCGCGGCGAAGTCCTTGACGAAGGAGGCTTCGTTGGTGCTCATGTCGCTCTTCTTTTGCTCGCCGACCCTAGAAACGCGTGAATGTTAGGGGAATCTGGAGGGGTACTGGGGGTAACAGGAGGAGCACCAGGCGGGCCTCAACTTGAAGGAGACGTGGGATTGAACTTACCACATGCCCAGAACAACCTTGAAGTCCTTGTTTTCTGCGGCCTTGAGGATCTCTCCCATGTCGCACTCACTGCCGGAGTAGGTGCGGACTAGGGAGGAGAGGTCCTTCAGCTTGTCGAAGTCGGCTTCATAGTCGGATTGCTTCTTGCAGTCGCCAGAGGAGGTCTTGTCACCCAGGGAGAAACCCAGGGTACCTCTAGCGGAGACGGCGGTGGCCGTCGCCAGCAGGTAGGGAAGAATGCTGGAGAGACGCATGGTTCGCGGAGGGTCGAACCGGGGTTAAATGTGAAGTGGAGGAAAGAATGTGTCAGACCCAAGGGTCAGTTTTGTTGGAAACTAAAGGAGGGAACTCGAAAAAGAATGGAACGACCTTCGGGAAGGTCTGGAAAGGAATGGATGGGGACAGGAAAAGGAAAGGGAAAACGTCAGATGTGGAGGAGAGGAACGATCACTCTTTCTGAGGGTCTTTTCGCCGTCTCTCCCTCTTTCGTCTCCTTGTTTCCCCTAAGACCAACGCGGGTTTCCCTCAGGGTCTCTAGTGGGTCGTGGCTCAGCTGTGAACCAATGGGATGAGGTTGTCGATGAAACATTCAAGGGTCTCGATCTCCACAGTTCAAGTTGGCTGTGGGATCGTTACATTTGTTGCGGTCTCAGTGCGTGCATATCGTATGCACCAGTTGTAGTCTGCAGATGGTTGTGCGGTGTAATACCTGTTGACGATCATCATCTCTGAAGAAGTTCGATTCTGCGAGTCCCTTGGAAGTGGTGCCCATCATGGTTTCTTACATAAGACCTACTGCCCACTTCAGACAAAGAGTACAGTATAGGGTACAAGAGGATGCTAGCAGAACTAATAGTACACACAATGTCCAACAATTCCAAGCAAAATGAGAAGAGGATCTGAATTGAACAAAATTAGTGTTTATCTCAACATACTCTCTATGACATTCCTACAGCTGCCAGTGTGGCTAAACATACACTAACTAGACCCGTACCCCATAGTAGTAAGCGAGAACGTTCATACTAGTACCACCGCTCTTCCAGTGAGTAGTAGCTTTATACTACAACTTGAGCTAGACCAGTAGAGTAGTAGTACTAAATATTAATCCTTTTACTCAAATAAAGAAGTTAACATGTTCAAATAAATCAACAGAACAATAACCGACAACCAAGGTACAGATTGATTCAAAATACAAGCAATCATCGAATTTGATAGTGTGATCAACTCCAGGGCTGTACTAGTATTCCGAATTTGTTCCATAGCAAGAGTAGCAGTTCTCATTTTGCTAATTTATTCATACAATCGAAATTCTTTATCTGAGTGGTAGTTTGATATCAGAACTTCTTTCAAGTTGCGAGTTCGCGGTGGAAGATATCCTACTACTACTACTACTACTACTACTACTACTACTACTACTCCTACAGTGGTGTTCTATTAGTTTAAAACACTGGTGCAAAAAGAACCAGGTCTGCTCCAGCGTGTAGTTGAATAAAATTGAAATGATCTTTGCTCAACTTCATGTTAGCCCCTGCCAGTGGCAGAAAGACTAGTAGAAAGAGTAGTACCTAAGAATGCAAACTGTACAAGGGGGTTTCAAACCAATCGCACGCCACTGTACAGTACATGGCTTGGAAGTAACAGTATCAGGGCCAACCAGCCTAGCGCAGAACCCAATGGACAATCAAACTGATACTAGTACTAAGTATGATCATCCAACTTGAATCCAGTTACAGAATATCATGATAGCATTTGGTATCTTCATCTCAAGTAAAAAGAAAAATGCAAAAGTCCAAACGTACTGTCTAGACATACTGTGAGAAGACAATCAGACATCTACAACATACCCCGAGTAGGAGTAGTAAGTAGTAAGCTTGTTTGGCCACATCAAGCCGAAAGCATGCCAGTGCCAGTGCCAGGGGAAAAAAAAACATCAAAGCAGATACCCAATCCAACCCATTCCATTCCCAAACGGAATACCCAGAAAAAAAAGACACGAAAAATTCCCCTATCTCTCCAAACGCCTATCGAATGTCCTGGCATGTAATGTAATAAAATGTATTCAGTTTCCCCCTCAAATGAGGAGGGTGGACAGTGTGGTTTCCATCGAAATCAAAATATGATATGTCGCTCATCCCGATAAATATCCCTCAAAATCTTCAACTGGGTAACCGACATCGACTCCTTAAGTTGAGCCGGTAAATCAATAACAGCACGGTGAAGAATATAAACGCCAAACTGGCCCCAGAACCCAATAATGCGGTCACCGGAATTATACAGCATGGATTTGATCAGCATGATATGTGTATCTGTAAGTTGGTTCACAGGGATAGCCAACAATTTCTGGATCGAGGACCAGAATATCGTGTTCGGGAATGGGTTTTGTCGTTGGGCTTTGCCGAAGTTGCGGAGTGTGATTGCTGCGAAACCACCGCCTAGCGCGGTCATTCGGTCTAGATGTTGTTGTTCACTGATATGCTTTCCTGCTTCGCGTCGCCAGCCGAGGGCGTCGCGGCCGGACTCGGTTCGGGGGTTCCCGTTGAAACCCCAGAGGGCTGGGGCGACGAAGCGGATTTTGGCCCACAGGATATCGGACATGTGGAGGCCGTTGTAGGTGAAGTTTTGCATGGAGAAGATCTGGGCGGCGACGATTCCGATTGGTTCGGCATGGGCTGGATGGATTGAGGCTTCGTTGATGAGGCCGGAGATGAGCTTTTTAGAGAGGATGTGGAGGCCGTAGATTAGGAGGGCTGGGACTGGTTGTTCGGTCTGCGCGATGCTTTCTGGGGGGAATGCGAGGAATTTGCGAAGGTCGACGGTTGGTTCTTGGAAGGTGAGGGCTTGTTCTAGTTCTGTGCGAATATCTTGGGTCTGTAAGTCATGTTAGTATTGGATCGTCATGTTGCGGAGCCTGGAGCAAGAAGGCGCATGAAAGAAGGCGTGGAGGGAGCGTTGTCTGACCTGTTTCTTGTTGGTGCCCTTTCCATCACGTAACTGTCCAACACACTTTGTAATATTCCGGCGCATCTGACCAGCAGCCTTTTTGAACGCGGGATTCTGCTTGGCATAGTCGTCTATAAGCCATGCGCGGAATTGCTTCAGATCTTTATGCAATTGAAGATACTTCTGATGCACTTCCAGCTCCTGGGCTGTAATTCCGCCCCGGCCAACCTTTTGCTGTTGCTGAGCCTTCGCCTCACGCTCTTCCTCCTCTTTAGCCTTTTGCGCATCCTCAGCTTCCTTGCGCTTCGCCGCCTCTACCCGCTCACGCTCCTCACGTTCCTGTCGCTCCCGACGCTCTTTTTCCTCAGCTGCAGCTTTCCGAGCTCGTTCCGCCTCCTCAGCCGCCTTCTTTTCCGCAGCTAATTTAGCCTGCCGCTCAGCTTCAACCTGTGCAGCCTTTTCTTGTTCCCGACGAAGCTTCTCAGCCCGTTCCCGCTCAATTCGCTCTTGTTCCTTCCGAGCAGCTTCTTGTTTCCGTCGATGCTCTTCTTCCTCTGCGCGAATATGTGCTTGTAACGTTTCCTCTGCCTGTAGTCGGACTTTCTCGTGGTATGCGGCTGCTTCGTCAAGGGCAGCTGTGTGAACGGCTTCGCGTTCGCGATCTACGCGGTCCAGATTCTCATAATAGGCGTTTATTTCGTACTCCTTGACCTTTTTTAGGTCTTCGTTGAAGAGCTTGACGTTTTCGAATTCTCGGGCTAGTTCGAGGACAAGTTGTTTGGATGGGCTATCCAGTGGTGGGACGTGAATTTTAGGGCGCGTCATTATGGGTGTGTGTGGAGGTCGAGGGAGAATTTGAGAGTTTGGCTGGTCGTTACAGATATGGAACAATTGAAGCTGAGGTTGGACGAATGGGGGAGATGGCGGGGGAGTATTGTGGGACGATTAGGTCGGAAATGGGTTGTGTGAAAGGGAGGGTGTGTTTAAGGAGAAAATCGAGACAGGTAGCACATTGTCGAATTGGTGTTGAGTAGTGAGTAGGATGCAGTGAGCTGAAGTCAAAGCTAGTGGTGGGCCTCCTCGAGGCAATTGCTCCCAACCACGTCAGTTGAAGGAGTGACAAATAGTTGGATTGGGTAGTGATGAGAAAAATGAGAGGATTTGGGAGGCGAGAACACAATAAAAGTAGCAACAGAACTTCCAGGGTTCAAGATGTTGCGATTGAATTGAATATGGAACGTATCAACATGAAGCTGTAAGTTCTCCGAAGTTGGGAAATAAAATACATGACTAAGCAGAGTCAAGTCTGGTTTGTGGTTCAGTTTGCATCATCGTGAGCATCACCATTCAAGCTTATACTTCTAGTTACAATTAGCTACTGTAGTAGCTACTGTTAATGTCTAGGTAGGCTCTGTAGGAGGTACTTAGGTCAATACTGTGACTGAAGCTGTAGCGGACATTGCTGGATATATCCCTGGCACACTGTAGTGATTGTCAGCCCATTACCCTACACCAATCCCTTAGCGCGAGTCTGTTGCTCCAGCTTAATGGCCAATGGCCCTCACTGCTAATTACCTTAGGTCCCTACTTAGTACCTTGTCTTTGATTTACATTATACTGTATATATATGAGTATCTGTCACTTCCCCTTTTCCCGTTACTTGCTTCCCCTTCCCCTATTGCTCCTGAAATGTCTCCGAATGAGAGATAAACAGGTGCAAGTTGGATGCTGCACGGATGCTGCATTGGGACAATGATGATGAGGTGGGCAATGGAGATCATCCACTGTATCCGCCGTGTTTGCTGTATGTATGGACGTGTATTAACATAGAAAGCCCCGGGTGACATCCATTCTCAAAGTGGGCTGTGTTCCGTAATAACAGTACCATACACTATAGTCCCCCCCACACCCGCTCTGTATGGATCCCATCATCCAAACTGATTGATTCTCTCCTTTCCCCCTCCTCGACCTTCTCTCCTCCATCTTCCTTTCTCTCTCTCTATCTCTCTCTCTCTTCTCCCTCCCCCCCACCACCACCAACCCTCCTTCATCGTTCCTTTAGTTCGATTCGATCGATGCACCCGCATCATCGATCCTATCCCTCTATTTGATCTTGTTGTCATTCTCTTCGGGGACGTGCAACTACTTTTTGCCCCGTTTCTTGAAATCCCGGCTCTCTTCGCCGACTAGCAAGCTTTCAAGCTTTCTGCTTCTTAGTCTCAAGGCTCAACCCTTCTAGGTTCTCCATCATTGAGTTGCCTATTCGATTCCATCGTGCGCCTTTCCCAACCCTCCGGTGAAGTGCGTTTCGATCTTGCACTGTCAACGTCATCCGCCGCCTCGGTCCTTCCCAACTCCTAATCCTCGAATCGAGCGAGTCTCGTTCCTTTCATTCGGTTCTTGGGATATTCTACCTACTTCAGGCGTCTCGATCGTGCAATTGAACTGGACAGGTCAGCTTCTCTTTCGACCTCCTCTACGGTGAACTTCCTTTTCACCGCTTCGTTGGCCTCTGTCAATTTTCCATCCCACGTTGGACAAAGCGCAGACGTCATTTTTGGAATGCTAGGGTTTAGAGCTTGTCATTAGTTTCTCTTACAGGTAAGGACTTGCTTCTCTCTTTCACTCATCCTGGTTTCTATGCCGCTACAACCCATGTCGTCGTAATTCGTTGTTTGTTTTCCCCTCATTTTGCCCATCGTCCCTCCCCTCTCCGCGCTGTCTCCCCCCTCCCCCCTTGACTTGACAACTTTGAAGAATTTCCATATCAGAATGACTGCCCCGACCCTTCCATTTGGCCAACTGATTGTGGATCTTCTTCCTTTACCATTTGGCCTTTGAACCATCGTGACTGCCAGCTCGGCAATACCTTCCCCGCCTGAGTGTGTTGACTTGTTGTCTTCCCGCTGTTTTCCCTTTTCTCTCGCCTCAAAGCCTCCTTTGTTTTCATCCGAGGACCTGTCACTCTTCAGCCATCAACTGACCCGCTCATTTGCGTCTCCTAGCATTTCTCACCACTTTTGTGCTCAAACTTGTCTTCGAACATACTACATCCTCTGCGATCGGTTTGCGATCCGCTTAATTCTCGGTTCGATTGCCTTTTAAAGGCAACGCCAGTCTCTCCTGTCTCCGGATCTTTACAATTCCTCGCATTTCACACTCTTCAGTGATTGCCGATCTTCTTCATCCAGGACCATGGATCAACAAGGCGGCCAGTCCGGGGTCCCCGGCCCCGCTGGACGCAAGCTCCATATTGCTCACCGGAGAAGTCCCTCTGAGCTCACTCCTTTGATGAGTATGTTACTTCCCCGCACCCCGTGGTAGACTCACTTGAATCAAACCTTTAACCTTCTTTTTTTACTTCTCATAGTGGAGCAATTGGCTATTCAACAACAGATCGAGCTGCTTCAGCAGCAGCAACAACAGATCGCAGCTACACATCAACAATACGTAAACATGGGACTACTGCAACCTCAACAATTGGGTCAGGTTAACGCTTTCCAACAGGGTGGCAACATGGGTGGTGTCAACCCCCAGGCTTTCCAATTCCCGCAGCAACAGCAGCAGGGTCAGCAGTTGAATGTTCCCATGAACCAACCAACCCACTCGCATCGTCGCAACCAATCCGCCCTCCCTGGACTCGCTATGGGCCCACCCCCCGCTCCGTCCTCCGGCGCTTCAGGCTATGCCGAGTTCAACCAACAAGGACACGGTCAGAAGAACGAGAACAGCAACCAGGGCCGTGGCCGTGGAGGTCCCCCCGGTGGAGGCCACCAGCGTCGTCACTCCCTCGCTTTGCCTGAAGCTAAGAAGGCTGCTGAACTCGCTCAACAGAAGCGAACTGCTTCGGGTTTCCAGTTCCCCGCTCCTTCCCCCGGTGGAGCCGGATCCGACAACCAGGCTTCCTCTGATGACAAGCCTGGATCTAGCACCTCCCCTGCACCCCAGGGTCTTGGCATGCAGCGTGCTGGCAACGTCCGAGGTGGTGGTCATGGCCGAAGCCAGTCCATGGCAATCGGCGGCAACCGAGGCTCTATCTCCGGACGTGGTGCTGGAGGTTTCCAGTTCCCAGCTCCTAGCGATGGTGGCTCATCTGATGGCCAGCGCCGTGGTAGCCAGCCTGGTGGTCACGCTCGTTCGGGATCTCGCAACTTTGACGGCAACTGGCGCCAGCCCAACAACCAGAACCAGGGCCAAGACCAACAGAAGTCTTTTGGTCAACAGCAAGGTGGTTTCCAGCCTGGTCACCGCTCGCGTGGCTCGGTAAACCAGTCGATGGGATCAATTGGCCAATTCCAATATCCTGGCCAGCCCCAGCTCATCCAGCTGCCCCAGGGCGTCGTGATGGCGCCGCCCATGTTTGCTGGTAACCAGCAACTGAACCCCATCCAGCTTGCTCAGCTTCAGGCCATGCAGCAACAGAATGGCCAGGGACTTGGCGGTCTCCAGGCTAGCCAGCACGCACCTCCCCAGCTGTCTGTTCAGCAACAGCAACAGCAGCAACAGCAACAGCGCAAGACCCTGTTCACTCCTTACCTTCCCCAGGCCAACCTCCCCGCTCTCATCAGCAATGGCCAACTCGTTGCCGGTGTTCTCCGTGTTAACAAGAAGAACCGTTCGGATGCCTACGTTACTACCAATGACCTGGATGCCGACATTTTCATCTGTGGTAGCAAGGACCGTAACCGTGCCCTGGAAGGCGACTTTGTCGCAATTGAACTTCTCGACGTCGATGAGGTCTGGTCGCAGAAGAAGGAGAAGGAAGAGAAGAAGAAGCGCAAGGATATCACCGACGCTCGCTCTGGAAGCAATGCCGGAAATGACAAGCTCGGCCGATCCGACTCCAATGGCGAGAAGCAAGAAATTGGTCCGGATGGAAGCATCCGTCGCCGTGGTAGTCTGCGTCAGCGTCCCACCCAGAAGAAGAACGACGATGTCGAAGTTGAAGGACAGAGTCTTCTCCTGGTTGAGGAGGATGAAATTAGCGACGAGCAGAAGCCTCTCTATGCTGGTCACGTTGTTGCTGTCGTCGAGCGCATTGCTGGTCAGATGTTCTCTGGTACTCTTGGATTGCTTCGCCCCAGCAGCCAGGCTACCAAGGAAAAGCAAGAAGCTGAGCGACAAGCCAGAGATGGCGCTCACGGTCGCCACCAGGATCGTCACCAGGACAAGCCTAAGATCGTGTGGTTCAAGCCCACCGACAAGCGTGTTCCTCTGATCGCTATTCCTACCGAGCAAGCTCCTCGTGACTTCGTGGAGAAGCACCAGGACTATGCCAACCGCATCTTTGTCGCATCCATCAAGCGCTGGCCCATCACATCTCTGCACCCCTTCGGTACTCTCGTTGAACAGCTCGGAGAGATGGGAGACCTGCGGGTTGAGACTGATGCCCTTCTCCGTGACAACAACTTTGGCTCCGATGACTTCTCTGATGCCGTTATTAAGAGTATCGGCTGGGAAGATTGGACTGTTGCCAACGAGGGTGAAGCCTTGGCTTCTCGCCGCGACTTCCGTGAAGAGACCACCTTCACCATTGACCCAGAGAACACCAAGTCCCTCGAGGATGCCTTCCACGTCAAGAAGCTTGCCGATGGCAAGGTTGAAATTGGTGTTCACGTTTCCGACATTGCCCACTTTGTCAAGGGCAACTCCCTTGTTGACCGCGAGGCTAAGAAGCGAGGCACTGCAGTTTACCTGGTGGACCGTGTTATGAACATGCTCCCCCCTCGTGTCTCCAACGAGCTCTGCTCTCTTCTTCCTGGCGAAGACCGTCTGACCGTCAGTGTCGTCTTCCAAGCAAACCCTGAAACCGGTGCTATCGATGATGATGTCTGGATTGGCAAGGGTATCGTCAAGAGCGCAGGCCGCTTCAGCTACGAGACTGCCAACGCGGTCATCACTGGCAAGTCCAGCTCGACCGATTCGGCTGTGTCTACGGAGAACATCCAACTGTTGAGCGCTGTCGCGAACAAGTTCCGAGATGCTCGTTTCGGTAACCGTGTTGCCAACGTTCCTTCTCTGCGCCTCATCCAGCAGCTTGATGATGAGAACGTCCCTGTCGAATACAACATCTTTGATTCCAGCCCAGCTCACGAGCTCGTTGAGGAGCTTAGCCGTCAAGCTAACTACTTCGTTGCCCGCAAGCTGGCTAATGCCATGCCCGACAAGGCTTTCCTCCGTCGCCAGCCATCTCCCAACTCTCGCCGCCTGACCTTGTTCGTTGAGAGAATGAACCGCCTCGGATATAACTTTGATTCTTCCAGCAGTGGAAGCCTCCAGAGCGCCCTCTGCAACGTTTCCGATGTTGACCTTCGCAAGGTATGTATACATCAGACTTTAACTACACTACACCACTTCTCATGCATTTTACTAACTTTTTTTTTTCTTTAGGGAATGGAAACACTTCTTGCCAAGGCCATGCAGCGCGCCAAGTACTTTGTCGGATCTGGTCCTGCGGATGAGCAGCGTCAACACTACTCGTTCAATGTGCCTGTGTACACCCACTTCACTAACCCATCTCGTCGCTACTCTGATGTGCTTGTGCACCGCCAGCTTGAGTCAGTCCTTTCCGAGGGCGCCATCGAGTTCACCGATGATATTGAGTCATTGAACAAGACTGCCGATCTGTGCAACAACAAGAAGGATTCGGCCCACAACGCTCAAGAGCAGAGCGTTCACATTGAGGCTTGCCGTAACATGGACCGAAAGGTTCACGAAATCGGTGGCGACCTCATCAGCGAGGGTATTGTCCTCTGCGTGTACGAGTCTGCCTTTGATGTTCTCATCCCCGAGTACGGCTTCGAGAAGCGGGTCCACTGTGACCAGCTCCCTCTGAAAAAGGCTGAGTTCCGCAAGGACTCCCGGGTCCTGGAACTCTACTGGGAGAAGGGTGTCCCCTCATCTGCCTACATTCCCGAGGATGAGCGCCCCAAGCCTGCCAACTCTCGTGCTGCTCAGGCAGCTGCTGCTGCCCGTGAGGCTGAGGCTGCCAAGGAGCGTGCTCGTGAGCGCGACGAGGCTATGCGCAAGCAGACGGAGACCGGCACTATGTCCGCAGACGATGTCGATGCTCTGTTCGACGACGATGACGAGGATGTTGACGAGGTGACTGAACAAGTTGCTGGTGTCTCCCTGAACTCGGCTGACCGGTCGACCCAGAGCATGCCGCCTTCGCCGACCCGCAATGGTCACCACCAGCAGGGACCTCACCGCACTCGCTCCGATCCCAAGATTGCTTCTAGCACCAGCGATGCCCCCGAGAACAAGCTGACCAACAAGGAGAAGTACCTCAAGCTGTTCAAGCTGAGAGAAGAGGATGGCGAATTCATCCAGGATGTCACCGAAATGACTCGCGTTCCTATTATCCTCAAGACCGACCTGAGCAAGAGCCCACCGTAAGGAATCCGCACTCTTCTCTTTCTAAGTGTTCATTTTACCATTCACAAGAACTCTCCACTGACCACCTTTCTCCTAGTTGCCTCACTGTCCGGTCTGTCAACCCTTACGCTCTGTAAGGCTCGTCTCATAGGTGGCTTATCTTCTCCTTGGGAAATATTATTGCATGCGTATTCTGCAGATTCTCTGGGTCGTCGTCAAACCTCTGTGGACAGACGGTCTGACTATGCCCGCGAACATAATTCTAACCCCTACGCGCGGATCGAACATATCATTATCAGAGACTCACTTTTTAATTGGAAGCGTCCTGATACCTCTCCTCTACCCCCCATTGTCTTGTGTTTTGTGGTCTGTGGTTGTCTCAATCAAACCCTGATCCCATCACACCATCACCCCCATCTCCGACGTGCTCCGCGGGTGCTCGTATACTTATTTTTTTGTTACATGCTGCGCAGCGGTTGTTTTTGTCTTTTTTTTTGTGAACATTTTGAATCTTCCGGCGAGAAAGTATGACAACGCTTGAAACTTGTATCTTGGTCCTCTGAGCCTGTGTTTGGGGGAAATTTTCTTTGGGGGTTCCCGATTTTGTTTGTGGGATTCCACTCCCCATTCCGTGTGCGAGGAGAGATTGAGGGGAAAGATTGTCGAGAGATAGTTCCGAGAAGTTCAATTAATCAGGTATTTACATAGTTCGTACTTTTGTTAGTAGAGACATAGAGTTGAGAGTAGGAATTGGAATGTAGATAGATTCATGATTGCCTGGGTAAGGAATATCCATTTACAACTCGAACCGAACTCGCAAGTCCATTCAAATAGTACTTAGGTAGGTAAATCAATTGCTTAATGGTACCGACACACTATAGTACTCAGCAGATTTATATGAAGTCTTTTACAATACCAGCTCGACACTGCCGCACAACCTTGAAATAGCATAATCATGAGTCTCCACTTACGAGGCAGAGGAAAAGTTCAAAAAATGACGAATAAAGTAAATTTCAACTCCTACAAACACCCATGCTGTATTCCCACCTGAGCATCCCAGTAAAGTAAAGTAAACCAGCGGGGGGTATCATATCATATCAATCAATGAATAATAACGAATCAAACGATTGCAAACCGAATGCCGAGTAGACATCACATCCCGAAACAACGAAAAGAAATCAAAGCAGTAGAATAGAGAGAGGGAGACTACTTCCATGCTTGCTTGCTTCCTTGCTTGCTTTCTTGAGGTACAAGTTTTCCTCTTTCACGTTATCATGTCTAAAGTCTCCGAATCCCAATCCTAGCCTTAGGTTTCACCTTAACTGCCTTTCGCGGGCTAATTTCGGATCTCTTGGTCGGGGATGTATTCCTGATCTTGATACCGATAGCACCGGTGGCGCTGCCGGTGGTAGATTGTGTTGTGATTTCTGGCTCTGTGCGTGGGTAAAGAGTTCGATCTGGGACGTCTTCGTGGATTCGCATCGGCATTGGCATTGGCATTTGCGACTGCATTTGCATCTTCATAGACGGCATACCCGAGAATTGCGAATACGTCGGACTCCTACTCCCCCTCACCCTCGCCCTCTGCACAGCTCGTTTCGGCGTTTTTCTTGGAGACTGAGACCTCGTCGTTCGACGATTCGCGAATACGTTTTCCTCCGAGGCTGAGGTCGCGGGCGTCTCATCGATCATCATTTCATCGGCGTCATCGATATCGTTTTCTGATGGGTGTGGTGGGATAGAAAGTACGGAGAGAGGTCTTTTCCCTGGATTCTTGCGGGGACTTGGGGGTGGATATTGGGATTGGTGTTGGTGTTGGCGGATTGGAGTTGGGGAGAGGGAGGGGTTATTTTCTTTGGTTGGGTCTTCGTTTTCGTTTTCGTCGTTTTCGTTGTCATTTTCACTATCTGTGTTGGTGTTGTTGTTGATGTTGTTATTGTTGTAGGGGCGATGGTTGGCGGTGATTATAGTATCTGGTTGCATGCGTGCTTGAGCAGCACCACCTCTATGAAGACGTGGTTGCTTTCGTGGTGGTTGTGTTGCAGGTTGGTCTTCTGTATTTAAGGTCTCGGGATCTTCGCCTCGGCGCTTTGCGTCTCGGACGGCGGAGACCATGCTTGGAGGAATCGGTGCATGAATGGATGTCATTAGTTGAGCTTGATGGGCGAAACTTTGGAAATCTTCTCGGAGAAGTGTTCCGGCGCTGGAATTGA
This sequence comes from Penicillium paxilli ATCC 26601, assembly GCA_000347475.1. Lineage (NCBI taxonomy): Eukaryota > Fungi > Ascomycota > Eurotiomycetes > Eurotiales > Aspergillaceae > Penicillium > Penicillium paxilli. Next base: position 183,106 of record AOTG01000098.1, read on the forward strand.
GTGCCGAGTCGGGATTTGGGTGGATGAGAAGACATGAGATTGTCTGACAGAAAAAGAGAGAGAGGAGTCAGCATTAAAAGTGATAAGAGCAATAAAGATATCCTTGAACCTACGACTAATACATCGCGTAGCGTCAATTTCGACTCCCAGTCTCGCTTTAATGTATCCACGCACACAGCACCGGTATTCTCTTCCACATTCGGGTGCCAGATTTTGGTCCGGAAGGTTGCCTTGGGTGGACTCTTGGGATAATCTGCTGGCATTTTTAGGTTCAGGCGCCAGATGCCGCGCGAGTATGGAGTTTCTTCTGGACCGGCCAGGAGAATTGTGAGTTGGGAGAGATCATCGGGTTGGTTGTCTGGTGGTAGCATGTAGTATGGTGGGAGATCGTGGTGGAGGGCGGCATGGTCGGCTGCCAGCCTGCGGAAATTGGAGGGCTGAATGGATTGGTTAGTAGTGGCGCTGGTGGTAATTAAGTAGGTAGCTAAGGTAGAAGTTAAGCTTACCATTTTGAAGTGGTGGCAGTGTGGTTGACAATGATGGTGTGCAAACAAACAAAGCAAAGCTGGGGAGTTCAAGTGGATGTGGAAGTGGATGTTGATGTTGATGTTGGTTACTTCAACAACAGATTGCGCTAGTCCCGTTTGGGGTTGGAACGCGTAGACGCGACGCGTTTCAATTATGCCTATTTGGGAACACATGTACAAGGTACAAGGTGCACCAGGCTGCCAAGTCAACACTACAACATGCCCTGTGACATTGCAAATCTTATGAGAACAAAACACCATTCCAGAAAAATCCCCAATTTTATTCATCGGATCAAATTGATGAAAAAAAGGAGCCTAAGTTTGAACTCGATGACAGCCGAACTTGGGAAATCACTAGACCATTGCGACCCCAGGCGAAGTTCACACAGTACTACTACGCCAAGTCATGCCCTTGAAGCTTGATGAAAGGATAATCCTTGAATTGATGCCTGATGGTCCTTCTGACATAGCACCGTGATGCAAATAAAACGCCTCATGACCAAGGGTAGATTTTAAGTGCTTGATTTCTAAGATTACTTCTACTAATTTTTTTGGGCATCCGCATATGCTGGAGTAGTACTGGATACACTCTAGAGCAGACGCGCATGGGACATTGCATGATGAAATTTGCGGTAGTATCTGGCATAATATTGACGCTGCTCCTACATACTACTCTTATTGATGGATAAAGCATATGCATGAAACAGCTGTATTGGATAAATAGAGTTGACGGAGCAGTGGAGTAGTGGATACAGCCCTGCAGTCAATGCAAGATGTATCTCCTGCACTTGACACATTCCCCTGAGACGAATTGCGGTATATTCGAGCCCTGAAGTTGTCTTGAACTCAAGGACTAAGGGCGAACTACTAGTACGAGTCTTTGTTCAAGTTTGAGATGGGCATATCTGGTACTTGCTGTGCATGTGCTGAACTCAATCGAGACAGGGCGCTGTTATTGCTACGGCAGTGAGAGAATCATACCATTACTGGTATTGCCACTTCATATTTACCACGAATTAAATAAGTCATAGCCATTCAAAGTATTAGGGAAAACACCGTGGAAATGCTCAGGCTGTATCCCATTCACTGCATAAATCAGATCAAAAGCAACCAGGGCCCAGATAAAAAAGTGAATTACATATTGCCCCATAAATTAAGATAAAAGTGTTCAAGGAAAGGAAAGAAAAGAATTAAAATCTCGCTCGCATTTTTCATATCCCATTCTCGAGACAGCAAGGATAGTAACAGACGGTGATGATGATGGTGATGATGGTCCGGGAGAAAGATCCCAGTCCATTCCGACCATCCACCCCATCCATACCTATCCATGCTGACTCGAAGTCCGCCATTCAATTCAATACCTCATTATGCGAACGAGGTTAGATGGTGATTCTTTTCACTCGCTTACAGAGCGAAAGCAGCCAGGGCAGCACCGGCGATGAGACCGAGGCCAGCGGGGGCAGCAGTGGCAGCAGCACCAGTGGAGCTGGAGGAGGAGCCAGAGGAAGTGCCGGAGGCGGAGGAGGACTCAGAGCCAGTGGAGGAAGAGTCGGTAGAGGTACCGGTGGAAGTACCAGTGGTGGTGGCAGTGGAGGACTTGGTGCGAGTGCTGGTGGTCAGGCTCTTGCTGGCACTGCCAGAGGCAGAGGCAGAGCCGGAGGAGCCAGCGGATCCGGTGGCAGTGCTGGAGCCAGAGGCGTTACCAGATGTGGCAGTAGCTTCGGAGCCAGTGCCAGTGGCACCAGTGCCGGTGGCAGTAGCAGTGCCAACATCGCCGGGGTAGCCAGAGGCACCAGAGGGCTCGGAAGTCAGACCAGCGGGGATGCTGGCAGCGGCCTCCTGGGAGGTAGCGGCGGCGGGTTGACTGGTGACAGCTTCAGGCTGACCGGTGACGACACCGTTAGCATTTGTCTGGGTGAGGTACTGAGTAGCCGGGTTGCCAGACTATTGACGTTGTGGTTAGGGGGGGTTCATGGTAAACTGCATGTTTTGGATTAGCTCTGGAGATTTGCTTACCTCGGCGGCCATGGCCCCAAGGGCGAGGGCGGAGACGGAAGCGAAGACGATGGAGAAACGCATTTTGATTATGAGCGAAGGTGTAGATTTGTTGTAAAAGTCAACGAGTGACGAGTGTCGAGGTGATTAATGTAGTAGGTTGGGTGGGTGGAAGAGGGAGGAAGTGAGAGTTAGGGCTAGGGGGATGGACTCTGAGAATTATAAGGATAAAGTAGAAACAACAACAACACAAGTTGGGTGGCCAGGAGACGACTGGTCTTATATACAGTAGTGGCCCTGGAAATCCTTGGTGCTTCAGCTCTCGACTAGACTCGTTCGATTGACCAGTTAGCATGCAGGCTATAGCCTGGCTGCAGTTCTAGTGCGGCGCTGGATCTGCAAGGTCGGCACCGGATGCTATTTTGGTTTGGTCCGGGGGTCACACCGGTGGCCTGCTGCTGTGCTTGTGCTGCCTTGATACGTAAGCCGTTGAGACTGACAAGTCTGCTTTGTTTTTGTTTTTTTGGTTCTGTTTCCCTTCATTATTCATTTCTTCCAAGTTTAGCACCATCGCCCCACCCGTCATCTATTCGCGGGATCCGGTCTCAGTGGCGTTGTCCGGCCTCATCAAAGGTACTAATACGGAGTAGTACTAGGGTACATGTACAAATCCTGTCTGCTGATATGGGAACTCGCATTGGTAGAGGGACACTCAAGTGGAGAGTGGCAATGTCTCCCCTTTCCTATCCCTCAGAGTACCTGGGCACTCCTTTCAAGGTGTACATTTGACTCTTAACAGCCCTGTTGGGTTGTATCTCTGGGGTAACTTCTGGGTGGACCGCGTGGAGGCATACGAGTCTCGGGCCTCGCCAGCCACTCACCGTCGACCCACAGACCGATGATCCCAAACATTTGGCTTCCTCGGTCCCAAGTCCGATTTTGAGCTGTTAGAGGCTAGACCTGTTCTTGATTCTCAGTGGCGCGGGTGAGACAAGACTCCAGTCAACACCAGTCAACACCACTTGACTCCAGCCTCCCGTCTCGCGCGATCGGCACCTGAGACATCACATTGATTATTGCTCATTGGCTTTTTTTCTTCTTCCTCATGTTGACTGGTCACTAGATGATCCCGCTGCTGCGACTGCGGCTGCGGCTGTGGCCATCTTTGCTTCGACTAGGCTATGGCTATGAACATTGTATGGCTATGGTTGATCGACAGTGGAGTGATCACCCTCCGTCTGACCCCGATGGCGTGGGTTTATTGCAATATTGTGTTGACCCTGCACCAAAAACATGCAAGGCTGGAGGGTCCTTCTCCGTAAAATGTTCGCTTTCAAGTGACTTTTCTTCTCGCCTAGAGCTCCACTTCCCACTGCCCTATTCACCCTACTCCGCTCGAAGGAACGGATCGACATCGTTAATGTCTTGGAGAAAGACAACCCTGACCCTCCCTCTGTTTCCCAATAGGGCTACTAGTTCTAGTCCTATTTTTATACACTCCATACGGAGATAAGGCGAAGTTTCATTCATTCATAATCATTAAACACTAGTCCATCCCACCGTGTCAGCATGTCTCTTCCAAGTCCCAACTTGACCTTTCTCGCCTGACCAAGTCATCAAACTGCCCCAGGTTCAGGCTCAGACTCTGGTCCCCTGCTTATTTCAAGCACCAACCCAGTGCCCAGTCTGTTTGATCCGCCGCACCGCCTTCCTTAAATCCTCCATGTATATATCATGCTGCCGCTGTTTGATACTCTGCGGGATCCAGGGGTACATGAGACGAGTAGACGCCACAAACGCTTGATATGCAACCCGACTCGTAGGCGTCGGATGGAGATCATATTCCTGCGCCAATCGCTCCGGTAACCAATTCACAGTAATGATCCTCGCCAACGGCATCGACGCAGCAATACTGAGCGGTAAATTGCTCGGATACAGCAGATCTCTACTCAATTTCCGCGCCATATCAGTCACCTCCAGTGTGGCGATATTATGATCCCAATACACCCAGAACTCGGCCAAAGTAGCAGGCCACATTTCCGGAGGCATGCGAAGCGAAGTACCGAAGATAGCGGATTCCTTAAGCAGAGCCTCCATTTCTGATTCGGTCATTTTGCCGAAGAACGCTTCGCGGACGAGGATTATTGAGAAGAATAGCGTTGCGGCTGTCCATTTGTGGAGCTCGGGATCGTTTGCGTCGTAGTCTTCGCCTTTTACTCGTGCGTGGTATTTGTGGATTACGGAGAATATGGCGTTCTTTTCTTCTGGCGTGCCGCAGACTGCGGCGTTGAGAAATCGTGCGGTGTTTCGGAGTCGTTGGGGGATTCGGTTTGCGAAGCTCGAATGCTTGTAGCTGCCCTTTGCTAGGGCTGGATGGGCGAACTGGCAGAGGATCGCGACTTGTCCGCCTAGGAGGTAGATGTCGTTTTCCACGACGTTTCGTAGTTCTTTGGGTTCTGCGATGGCTTGGAATATCGGTGAATCTGGGGTTGCCGGGTGGGTCCGGGTCTCTTCGTCGTTTGACATGATGATGATCGTCGCGGACTGATGTAAGTCCTGGGGAGTATCTCGTAGTAGCTCTCTCGTACTATTTCGTGTGGTACACAATATTCCAGGGTCAACGGTCACTTCAGGGCTGATTGTACGATGGTCTGATGCAGGGTCTGTGGCGGTATATTAAAGCCTCCAAATAGTGCTGCCGCGGACCGAGGAACGCGGGATGCCAGTTGGTGTTCAAAAGTGTTTGGCGATCACGATGATTTCCTCAGTTCGTGCTATAGACTCTGCTTGTGCTGAAAAGGAAGTTCTCTTTCATAGCATAAAGAACATCCAGGGCTTATGCCATCAATACCTTCAGTGATGCTGGCCTTGTGATATCTTGAATCCGGGGTTCCCCCTCTTTCTGACTGTCACATGCGTTGGTGGCGTCTGCACATGTTCGCCAGGCACTGACTAGTGAGTTAACTATCCTTCCACAAAATTCTTATTTCGTCTTCATGACTTTATGGTAGAGAAGCTGTGTAGTTTGGTAGTTGACAAGCTTTTGAATTTCTAAATTATTTGTTGAAACGAATGGTGTCTACGCCAGTGTGAGAAAAGGAAGCCGATTTCAAGTTCCAACTTCCAAGGATGAAGGGATCATAAAATTGTATTCATGAATAGTATACAAGCTGCCCATTGATGTACTACGAAGCATTTCAAGTGTATCCGTGAAAAGCCTAGCCTAGATACCCCGGAATCCTCCGAGCCCTGGAGTCATACTACTGTAGAAGTAGGAGTGTAGGATTACTGTTTAGTACCTAACAGACAACTTCAACCTAGCACAGCACGCCTACTATAACAACCTTCTTGAATAATATTCCACCAAGTGCCAGTGTGGACGACTGGTACTCCGTAGATATCTCCACCTTTACTCCATACAAAGGGCTCCAACGCATCTCCAATTTCTAGTCCATTCTATTCAAAACACCCCCATTCAGACCGACTAATCAGCCGACTGCATGCCACACCAATCCCACGGCTGAATATTGGTACTACTGATCTTTGGTAAATTAAGACGCTCCACATTTGAAGGAAGTTGACTTGGCGGCAATCCAGAGATCGACCCAAAATATTGCTCGAGGATCCGCCGTTTCATAGGCTTGCCTGAAGTAGAACGTGGCAATACTTCATCGTCACCAAGAACACGGAACAGAATAGGCAGCATGTGGATTGTCATGCCCTGACGCAGTAGATCTTGTCTCACCTGAGCCAGATCTATCTTTTTTTCAGGTGTTGCGTATTGGGAACTTGGTCGGGCAACGAGACCGCATAGTTGTCGGGAAAGAAGGTCCGGTACAGCGACGACACAGGCTTCGTCGAAGTATGGTAGATCCAAGATGCTGCTTTCAACGGAGATCGTTGAGAAGCGATAGTTTTGATATAGTACAACTGATAGTTTGAAAGTTAGATAACAGGCCCTGGCAATTGGAAAAGAAATTATGAAGCGTGATCTCACAATCGGCATTGGCTCTCCCAGCAAAGACGTATTCGCCATCTCTGTACTCAGCGAGGTCGCCTGTCTTGTAGTAACCTTCCTCATCAAATGCGTTTCTGGAAGCTTCTTTGTCGCTTATGTAGCTGCGGGACCCATCAGCTCTTTGTCTCCTGGTATCTAGCAGGTAGAAACAACTGACCCTAACAGCATCCTTGGGCTTTTGACTAATATTTCTCCTTGGCTCCCGTTTGACAACTTAGCTTTGATTCCAGGCAAGGGTCGGCCGATAGATCCCTGAGATATACATGAGAAATTGGACATTCAAGTATTATCGTTCTTCAGTTGGCAATCATGCCTTGATTTTGGAGGAACCTCGAAAGGCAACTCCTCCCATTTCCGTTCCGGCATAGGTGGATTCAAACGGTAAACCTGTAAATGATGACCAGAAATCTATAGTTGAAGGCTCACAAACTCCCCCAGTACATCTGATTGATGAAAGATGCCTGAAAGCTCTGGCGTAATCTGAGATAGCGTCTGAGGTCAAAGAGCCCTCTTCACTCGTAAGTAAAAGCTTCATCCACCGAAGCAAGGCCGGGGTGAAGAAAACATCTGTAATCTCATGTCCTGCCAATGCAGCCAGAACAGCTTCAGCGCGGGATTGTCCTTTCTTTTCTCCTATACTGACGAGAAACTTTCCACTCACGACTGGTTCGATGAGGTTGCGAGCTCCCCCGATCCAATTACCAGGTCGATGGTTGAGAACGCCTTTGCCTTTTTCTACCGCTTGTAGATCGGCGAAGCAAATTCGAGGTAACACCACCCCCTTTGGACGTCCGGTAGTGCCTGATGTAAAAAGGACCATACCAGGGCCAGCTGGATCAACCGGAATAGCATCATCAATGGTCAAGCGAGAGTTGGAAATAGGGTTTGCATCAGAGTCGATTGGCAGCAGAGTCAATTTTGCCGATTGTCCTTGCGTGCGGAAGTAATCGGAGATTTTCTCACCAGACTTCAAGCAATTATTTCCAAGGAAGAGAATATTTGCTTTTGCCTTTTCAAGCATATAGTGACCTTCCTCAGGCAGAACACCGGAGCCTAAGCTGCAGTTAGCTTGTGATTTCTCCTGCTAATAGGGAGGATGCTAGTCACCTACCTATGGGAACGCAAACTCCACCAGCAGCTCGAATGGCGAAGAAGGCAACGAGGAATTCGTAACCACTGCGTGATAGAACTGCCACGTAATTCTCATTCTCGTTCGTGTCATAATTGGGAGATTCTCCTTGTTTTGAGACGTGCGGGGCAAGTAGGTTGCGCGTTTGCACAATGTCGCCAAGTAAACCTGAATAGGTCTTTTCGAAACCGAGCTCGTCGAAAATAATTGTTTTTGTGTTTGATATTTGTCGAGCAGCCTCGAGCAGTCTGACAAGGACAGGATCATCTGGAAATCGAATTTCGGATGTATTGATAGTCATTGTGAACAGATCGGAACGGTTCAAGCTACCAAGCGGAAACCTTGGAAGATTCTGGGCTTACTACACAGTGTACTGAAGAGGTATAGAAGGTCAACGATTGATGAAGTAGTAGTGAAAGATATTAGCAACTTGATTTTAACCTTGGAAGGAGATTCCTCAGACTTGCATGACCGCATGACCTTTGAATGCTTGGATTTCCTCTAGCCAACGCACAGCGTATCTAACAATTGGCACAACATCTTCAGAGTAGTTTCTATTTCCAGCATCATCGTGCGTGAACCCCTTCCGTAGGCATCAGCTCCGAAGTCGTGATGAAATCCACCCACTTTGAGTCCCGATACGGACTTGATAGCCGCGGCCAGTGCACGGGCGATGATGCAGCACGGCAGGGTCTTAAGCTTTTGATCTTGGAAAATTGTCTTGCCAAGCTAAGATCAACTGCACATCATTTAGGGCCACATAATGCTCCTGGTTTTGAAATATACGGTAAACAAAGGATCCAGCTGGGATGTATAAGCAATTCTGAGGGAGAAAGTGGTCCGCTTGACACTTGATGCCCTCGTGTACCAATTCTCGGCTAGTGCATAGCTTATTTTACTATTGCTTCAGGGTCTCAAAGGTGACATGAAAAGGTTCACTTATCGACCTTGCATAAGATCGTCTCTCTTCAGGGTAGCCTGACCGCTATCATGCATTCCGCTCATCCATACCTTCCCCAGCTTCTCCTAGATTCGTAAGCTCCGACGGGCTCATTATATCATTGGAATCCGACCTGATCCATGGATTTTGATTAAGACAATCGCATTCGCCATCAAATCCGCATCTTCAATCATCGAATTGAAGCTAGAGTCCCAATTGTCACAGGCAAAATGGCACTCAACGAACCCCTCGCGCTTGACTATACTTTGAAGGATCTGTACGAGCTTGATGGCCTGGGTTATGCATGTCCGACGTGGGTGTATTGCGTCAACACCGAAGATCCATCATATGGAAACAAATTTGTGTACCACGCTTCGCTTCAAAGCCCTCCAATAACCAAAATCCTCCTACGCCTGAGTGTAACCTCTCAACGATATGGATTTGTGTCTGGAGGAATACCGGTAGTGATACTTGCCGCCGACCCAGACAATTCTCAACCGGATGCTTTATCGAAAAAGCAGCTTCAGATACAAAGATCATTCTCTCAACTTGAGAAAAGTCAACGACCTATATTGAGATTCGCGACAGACCCGACTTCACTACCGCTGACTTCGGGATCTCCAATTGCAGTGATTAGGCCAATCGACAGCCTGTCATGCCACCCGCACATCGTTGAGCCGCAAACACACTATGAGATCCTTTCAAAGAGAGGCCTGGCATACTCAGACCTACCAACTCCACCATCCTTGGTTATCGACACGCAGCTTGGCTGCGATGAAATTCTTGACCGGTCGAAGATCGTTGACGAGGCAACTCGCATGATTAGACACCTCGATACCTACCCGATTCCATACGTCGTGAAACTTCCACAGTCAGCTGGCTCGGGCACATTTGTTGTATCATCTGAAGATAGTCGTGCCCAGGTGAAGGAGCTTCTTGCTCTGCGACTGCCCGAAATGCTCACTAAGCTCGGTCATGAAAACTATTCTCTGAACCCGTGCTCGCTGGTATTACAACGCTACATCGCTGGAAAAGTCATTGCGATCTCGCTTTTTGTGACGCCCCAAGGACGTTCAGTCTTTGTAGCTGGCTGCAAGCAGAGTATGGATAGCAAGGGTAGCTGGATAGGCGCCTCGATTTCATATCTCAAACAAACGAGGCTTACTGAGCAGTATCTCGGAATAGTTGACAAAGCTGCGGAATTCCTTCATCATAAGGGATATTATGGACCAGCCGGAATTGATGTTGTCACTGATGCATCTGGAAACCACTTCATCATTGATTTGAATGTTCGAAATACGGGGTCATTCTGCCTGGGGCTGCTGAAAGGGCATTTCACTGAACGTGGCCTATATACGGCAGTTTTGGAAAAGCAGTATTTTCCGTTCTCTAGGGATGTGTTTGAGAAGAAATTCGTCGATGAGCTACGGGATGGCCGCATGATTATCACGGGCTGGGCTTATGACGACTCGGCACGGATGGGATATGGGGTTGTGGTTATCGGTGGGAGGGATAGCAAGGAAGCGGAATCGTTACTCGAAAGAGTGCGAGAAGATGCTATTAAGAGCAAGTGACGCGTTAATTAGCCCAATTTTATGAATACTACTTTTTACTACGATAAGACAAATTCGAGCAGCACATGGAATCTATGAGTCCATAAGGTACAACCTTGATATGCGCCAGCCCTAGTAGTAAGACGAACCAATTGAAGATGGCCTCATTTGGAACAGTATGATTAGTATTACAGGGGAAACCCCGAATTGCTTGAAGGTGAAAAAGGTGGAAAATCCTTGGAAGAATATTCCCCACTCAGAACTTGGCGCGTCATCATGGAATTTGGTACGTATTGATTATCCTGGACTCGAATTAGATCTGCAACTATCCCTTCAGTATAAGCTTTTCCTGAAATCTGGAGAAGATTGGAACGCAAGGGCGTGTTTCCTGTTTCTCATTTGACATTCCAGCTACTACAGATCCGCCGCACAGCCTCAGACAGGGTTAGATCTCCGAGCTCCCAGTGCGAAAATCAGCAATAAGCGTTTAGAACATGCATCCTCGAGATCCCGCTTTTACGACATTGGGCGATGCATACATGCATTGAAACTTTGCAACAGTTTGACTGTGGCTTTTCCGCATCTTGATTCCCCTTCAGCATGAGCACCACCCTCAAGGAGAAAAATGAATTCAAAGAAGAAAAAACGGACGCGACCTTACAATGTTCGTCAAACGACAATGAGGAGCTATCTCCCGAACCTGCACCGAAGCCGTACACAATACTCTCGGAGAGAGCCAAAATAGCAACAATTCTTCTTGTGTCGACCGTGAATGCTACTGCCTTCTTTGCTGGTAATATGTACTACCCAGCATTGTATTCTATATCTAAAGATCTAAATATTTCAATTGACAAAATGTACCTGACAATAACATCATACATGGTGAGTGCATACTAGTCCCCTGTAACGAGAAAATCAGGCCATGCTTCTAACTCTACCTAGATCATGCAAGGTATAGCACCAATCTTCACGGGAAGCACTTCAGACAGAAAGGGCAGACGCCCAATCCTCTTGATCTGCATGGTCATTTTTATCGGGACCAGCGTGGGCCTTGCCTGCCAAGGTACTTTCGCGGCGCTAATGCTACTGCGCTGCATTCAGAGCTTTGGAAGCGCTGGAGCCTTTGCACCTACTTTCGCTTTGGTCGTTGATATTGTCGCTCGATCTGAGCGCGGCAAATACTTGGCCTATGTCACAATGGGTAGCACGATCGGAACAACCGTAGGGCCAATCATCGGCGGTGTTCTGACGAAGAGCCTGGGATGGCGAAGCATTTTCTGGTTCTTGACGATTTGCTCCGGAACAGTGACAATTTTGATCATCTTGTTTCTCCCAGAGACCTGCCGCGCAGTCGTTGGAAATGGCAGCATATCCCCTCCAGCCTGGAACAAGCCTCTAATACTATATCGCAAACCAAGAATTGAGCCAGACTACGATACTCAAACTAAATTCTCTTCTGGAACAGTGCTCGGAATCCTAGATTGCTTCAAGGTTCTGTGGAACAAGCAAATCGGCTTCCTTATCTTTTTTTGGTCTTTGATTTGGTGGGGACAGATCGTGATCCAAACAAGCCTACCCACAGTGATAGGCGAGAAGTATAACTTGGACTCGCTACATGTAGGCCTATGCTACATTCCATGGGCAGTTGGAGCTATTCTAGCCCGCTGGAGCGTTGGGTCACTAGCAGATTGGAATTACAGACGCCTTGGTCGAAAAGCTGGCGTGGATGTACGACCCAATCATCAAACAAAAGAGCATCTGCAAATCCTACCCTTGGAAAAAATCAGACTGCAGATAGCATTCCCAGCGTTATACTTATCTTGCATTTTCGCGGCCGCTTATAGCTGGGCGGCATCTATTCATGTTCATATTGCATGTCCTTTGGTGTTATTGTTCTTTCTGGGAAACGCAGTGACTGGAGCTTCGAACGTGATCTCTGCACTTATTGTTGATCTCAAGGCGTATAAGCCAGGCACGGTGAAAGGATCTATGGCTATTTTCAAAAGTCTCCCGGGTGCCGCTGTGACCGCGGCTATTAATCCTGCCATATCTGCTATCGGATTTGGATGGCTTGGGACTGTTATTTGCGGACTGTGGATGATTTGTTCTTCAATTTTGTGGGTCATTTATTTTCGAGGGCAGAGATGGAGAAGCTCTCAAGACGTGTAAGCCCTGTATGTAGATGGAACAATACCAATTGCCGATTCAAGTTTAAAAGGAATTTAGAATTCACTAGTATTGTCATACAGATGATTGGGATTCAAGAAAATTTCCAATGATATTTGTATAGTAAAGATCTAGGGATAAAAAATAGTCGAAAAGAAGTGCACAGACTCAAAACTGATACCAGAAGTGAGCAAGGAAAACTGAAATGAAAGAAAAGCAAATTACTGCCAGTGATAGCGAATGTGGAAACTCTGCTCAACGAGACATTCGACCAGGTCATCTCTGACTCGCCCTTATTCTCTAAAATTTAACCCACATATCACTGTAGCTGTCTGGCCAGCTATCGAGCTTCCACACATAATGCCCAACAAGGTTCAGAAAGTGCTCTTCGTCCGTGATGGTCGAGCTGGTAGTGAAGTAATACCAGTCGAGACTGATAGAAGGTACTTCGTCGTCGTAGCTGATGACTGGAAGGTTCACAACGTATTTGGAAATGTCTCCGTTCTCATCTAGAAGATTATCGGCCAGAGTAGAGGCGTCGACAGTGGCAAGGAAGGTCTTGTCGCCATCACTGTTGGTACCGAAGGTCTTTTGGAACCATGCAGCGTTCTGGGCGAACACAAGCGGGTCAACATTGTAATCGGTTTTATTCAAGCTATCCGCACCCATGGGGTTTTCCCATTTGCCAGCATGGATGTTAGTGAGGTCTTGCGACTTAATGAAGAAGTAACAAAGGCCATCGTCATCGCAAACGCGTTCAGATTCATCGAGCAAGCTCAACTCCATATCCTTGATTGGGTTGCCCAGCACCTCCTTTGCAGTCACGATGAAGATGCCCTCTGCTTGCCACGCGAGATTGATTGCGGTGGAAGCCATTCCTTCGATGAAGACGGCCTCACTGGCCTTGTAATTTTCTGCAGTGAAGGTGTTTGCAAAGGAACCATTCATGAAGATTTGAGGCGCACTTCCAACTTGGCCGTGCCATTTATTGTACTCCTGGGAGTTATCGGGAACGGTATTAATGGCGTCGGTAGCAATCTTGGTAATAGTTTTTGCGATGACATCAGTGATGTTGTAAATGGCATATTCAATAGTGGCAATGTTATCAAATTCATCTTGGAGGCTATTTAAAGCAGGTTAGCTTTTGATATTCATCCTCATGCAACGCAGGTAGATGAGAAGGTTAGTTGGAAATCATCTTACATTTGGGGGAAGGTTTTGGCAGCGGCGGCTTTGACTGCTGGTCCACCAGCTAAGAGAGCACTTGCTCCAGCCATCCCCGATATGCATGGCTCACAGGTAATGGTCATGGGTGCAATCATAGTGAGAACGGCGCCGGCGAGAGCCATTGCGGCGGTTTCGCTGTTAGTCGACACATCATGGCTGGTGAAAGTATTCACAACATCGTTTGCACGGCTTTGCCATCTAGCACCCTCAATCTCCACTTTAGTAGAAACTGCAGTTGCCCATTCCCACAGATTCTTGATAGCACCAAGGATAAAGTATACATTTGGCATTGTGGTATCCCCTGTGAAGCCCTTGCAGTTGCCGACGCTATTGAGAATGATGTCACATTGTGGAGCGCCGATGATACAGTGGCCATTACCCCAGCCAGCGTTGTACATCATGTAGTCTGAGAATGTATCGGTATCCGAATCCTCCTCAGTCGGCTTGTTCACGTTCTGGGGATAAAATGTCGCGCTAGGTATACCTATCAGATTCTGTCGTCTCCGGATCTCGTTAAAAGTACTAGCTTGATATACTCACAAGAAACTCGTCCAGTGGTCTAAATCGAACTTCATCCAGTTTTCCTGGTTCATACCATTGTGCCCGCATATCACAGCATTACTGGCCTCGGAGCTGGATGCCGTAGTTGTGGTGCTAGAGCTGGTGGTAGTGGTCTGGGCAGTTGTCTGGGCAGTTGTCTGAGGAGTGGTTGCTGGCGCCTTCGCTGAACTAGATGGAACCACAGATCGAGGTTTATGGCGACCCGGAAGAGCTAATGTCCCGGTAGCTAATTCTAGATGTTAGTATAAAAGCAAAGGAAATAGACACTCGTTCAACCTACCTATCAAGGAGTAGCACAGTAAATGATACTTCATGCTGGATGGTTTGGGCTGTATGAAAGGAAGATGTTGTTTTTGCTGTGGATGATTGTATCCCTTGACAGAAAACTGTTGCTCTTTATAGAACTCAGAACTCACAGAGTCCTGCAAGAAAGTCTTAGTATCATCTGATTCCAATCACAATTCGTAAATACCTAGGTAGGGTCCATCTCTTCATCCGTTCCACCTGCATTATGAATATGGCCCCATGAGTTCCCGCTGCTCTCCGAGTCGATATAATGAAGATCAACACAGATGTATCCGAACATAGTATGCTGTGTGTTTTCCAAAACTTCATAGTGTCTCTGGCCCCATGGGATTTGTTCAATGGTGCTGGGTGTACGGAGTAGTAGGAATCTGAGATAGCCCCAGGAGACAAAAATAGTCCTACGCTCACTGTGAACCTTGGAGCCATGGATTGAAGCCCCACACCAAATCAAAGCAAATTGCCTTGAGCGATATGAGCTTATACAAGCTCCGAGTCCATTTTCATGATAGCTCTTGGCATGATTCCAAACATCTGGCCCCTGCCGATGGGATACGTAGGTGGTATTGATCAGCTGGTCTTCGATTGCACATGGCCCTGGTGGATCATGAAACCCCGAGCTTGCAAGGTAGGTGCAAGAGCAAGGTACTATACTACGGAGAAGAGCTTCAAGTGCTAGTACAAGACGAGGTCTTCAGGGCGAGACATAATCGGCACCACTAGTACCTACTAGTTAGTTAATAGCTACTACCTGACCACTGTCAGTAGTATCTAGTACCTAGCCGGGGGCTAACTATGATTCTCCATTGTATGCCAATTCTCTATCAGAATCCATCTTGATTGAAGGATTATAGCACTAACTTAATAAAGAGTCATATACTACATTTGCACACTACAACTTTTTGTACGGAAAAAGGAGTACGGAGTAGTCAAAAATCTCATAGTAAATAGTATTACTCCAAAATCGGACCCTTCGCACTGGGGATCCTCTTTGGGACAATTAGTATGTCGCGAAGACCCTAACCTAGAAGGGGAAGCATTTCGGTCTTTATTGTATTCATGCGATCCACATTATAGGCTGGGCCCACAATACACTAACAACTTCAAATGTTGGAGTCCCGAGGTCATCCGAATCCAAGTCCAATCAAACAATTGGGCATCTCTGTATAGTACTAGCCCCAAAGTGACATTGTCCCAGATGCCCTCCGTACTACTGTAAAACCGAATCTCTGCTAGCCCGAAGATTCTCTGCGGCGTAGAACAATATCAACCTTGTTTGATTTGGGGAAGCCATTTTTGATGTTGGGGCTAACTACATACTACTACCTTAAAAGGATTCTTCGCTCCAAATCTGACCCACCAGCGGGCCCGAACATCGAGTTAAACTCATCGTGGCAAGCTTGACAATTTGAGTGGACTCCGGGGCTGAAGAAGTGCCAATCGACTATTCAGCCCCCACCTTGGCATCGCCTGAGGGTCTCTGTGGCATTCTTCAAGACTGGGCTCCGTGATGAAGCTTTGTCTTTCTAGGAATGGCTGCGTGGAGAATTGGCAGCTTTGCCAGGGAGAGGAATCATTATGATTGGCGAAATCTTGGAATCCCATCCAAGTTTGGATTGAAAAATCGGTTACGGAGTACAATTGCAGTCTTCAATTACATTGACAATGAATACTATGCTTCCGTCGGGGGGTTTATGCACATGGCGGAATCTATGCTCATAAAACTTGAATCAGCCCTGGGTTGTACTTGTTAATAGCCTTAAGCTTTGAATCTCATCAACTTGAAGGGAGCTAGCTTACTTGAGTGGTATTCATGATGGATTGCGCTTCGAGTTTGTTTCATTTACTGTTTTTCCATAGTAATCAAGATAACCTTGCAATCTGACAGACATGATCCTTTGCAACATTGCAATACTGCCCAGGTGTAGTACTTGATGCAGGTTGTATCCATCTCAAGTTATCCACTCCAACTTAAATCAACCAGTACTAGGTAGTTAATGTAGTAGCTTTTTACGGACTTCTCCGTGTAATAGTCGTGCAGGTCACTTTGAAGGACAAGCAATGGCGCGAGAAGTCATAATTACGAGACAAACTCCGACAAAGGATGTGATGTAGCCCCCAAATATCTCATTTATGCCCTCGAAAGGATTCAGTGCATCGGATCTTTTTTGACATGACGGCCTCGCCGTGAGTGCTATGTAATCTATCTAGCTACTATCCTGAATGCTAACCCCTGAGTTCTTTTACTTCCTACTAAGTGCTGGGAAATATGGAGCTTGATCCATGAGATATGAAACCGATGAGGTTACCGAATTAGGGTCGACTAGTTCCTGTCGTTTTGCCACCCAAATACTAATATAACATTGAATGGTGTCCGAATATTGGGTAAGGGATATCTCTAATGAGACATCTTCAGTTGTTAAAGGGGAGGATAGAAAGCCGGTTTGCCCTCACCAAGTAGATAGTAACTATCACCCACTTCAAGACCCGCGGGCTTTCCGAGGGTTGTCCCAGCCCTGGAATCATTTGAGAGGATTGAGTAGGGATACAGAATAGTTACCCTGGACTACTGCTCTAAGAATATAGGCAATTCAATTCTGAATATACCTAGGTATTTTAGGTGTTTGTCCTCGTTGGTTCGTTTTATCTAGTGGGTTCTAGGGCAGCGTCCCTCGATTACAATGTAGTACCACTCCAACTTGAATACGAGAGCTCAAGCTCCAGACCAAAACCTTCAGTATCCCTCACATACTACGGGCATGAGTCAAACTTGAATCTCATTGTGGTTGTTAAGTATGATGACCTCCTTCTACATCAAGTTAAGAGATATACGGAGAGAACGCAGAGTAAAGCAAGATTTGAAAGAGGGAAGTTCCTCCATTTTTTTAAAGGATATCCATAGTCGTAATGACATGATCAGTTCATATATTTGAAGCGCAAAGAACAAGTTCAACTTATAGCAAAGTTCAAATAGACCACAAACAATTTCCGGAGTGTATTCTGGTACTTGTTGGTAAAAAGCCTAGAAGATTGTATATTGCTTTGTGGATAGCGTCGGAGGAGGGAAATCCTGTAACTTCGAGAGCAAAGCATTATCCTTCTCTTCAAGTTCCTAGCCAGACGTTTGGCTGTAGAAGGCTGCTGGGTTTGATGAGCCTGTCGAGCGGCGAGGTGGAGATTTCTGCGCTAGAGATTTCTGGGCCGA
Organism: Penicillium paxilli ATCC 26601; assembly: GCA_000347475.1. NCBI lineage: Eukaryota > Fungi > Ascomycota > Eurotiomycetes > Eurotiales > Aspergillaceae > Penicillium > Penicillium paxilli. The sequence continues at coordinate 200,730 of AOTG01000098.1, forward strand.
AGATTTCTGGACCAGCACCTCCAGGGCTGTGAGAGATTTCTGCCGTCAAAACGAGAAGAAATTGCTTTCCGCACTCTCAAATCATATCACATATTTCCAACCAAACAAACAGCAACACTGCACATTTTCTTCTCCGACTTCATCAGATCTAAGTATGGTAAACAAGGGGATCGCACAAAGATGTCCATGGTGCCCGAGGATTCTCCACTCATACAATTGTAGAAAATCTGCTCCAGCAGTTTCTGTTGAATGGATTTGAGGCAAAGAGAAACTTGAAATCCACATGTGTCCTGCCAGAGCTTGATCTCTCCCAGGTCTAAAAAAATGAAACAAGAGAGCCACACAGCACTTACTGAAGAAATGAGAGACTCCTCATTCTGGCGGCTGGACTGGTGAGAATATTCCCGTTGAATGAATCAGAGAGGAACATGAAATCAAGGGCGGCAATAACTCCCAGGACTAAAAAACAAAGCAAGAGAGCCACACAGCACTGCTTCCCCAGGCAAGTGGACTACCATACACACTGGTTGCCATTGGGCATGGATCGTGACCGCACTCATTGACTATGTGAGCATGCTCTTTTTCCATGGCCGAGTAACCTGCAAGTTCCGGAATTTAAGAGTCGCAGAGCCATGAAGCTCACTGTGACGGCCTCCCTCGGATGATATCGCCGTTATCTTGACTTGGAAGAAGCCCGTATGCGAGTGACTGAGAGGCCGTTCAATCTAACAGCCCCCTAGAAACACTAGACTTAGTTGGGTAGAGACATGTAGTTCCAAGAATGGAGTTTTGTCGAGAAACGGGGACCAGATCACTTTGGAGTTTCGGGTGTGTGCGAAACCGTCTAGTTTCCTGGTTCAACATACAGAACACAACAAGTCAGCTTGCAAGTTCTAACTACTAGTATCATTTACTAGTACGGGTCAATGGAGTGACGGTGAAATGGATACCTATGTTTCTAATCCTTTGTCTTTTGCTGTTTAAGCTCCGAGCTGGAGAGTCGCCATGAGCTGTAAGGAAAAGAGAATTGGGGTTATTCCCGCGAGTAGAGATTTCGTGAGAGCATCGATGCTTGCTCAACACTTGTATTCTTTTGGAGGTGCTTTGGTACTCAGGAGCTTGAGTGTCAGAGTCATATCATGGATTTGTTGCTGAAATTGAAGAATTTGAAACAAATGAAAACCTTGAAAGAGGGGAAAGCAGTATTTCAGATTTTTAGTGTTTGTGGAAATTTCCAGAGCATTCACTGGCAACTGCTAGTAGTACCTAAAGTACTTTTCGTACCTGCCACTGTTTGTCGGATGGTGAATGCCTATTTCTACCTTGCACTAATTTACGTAGGGACAAATACTTGTGAATGAAAAACAGATTGGATTAGGGCTTCAGGCATAGGTTAAAACATATCGAAACGTACTATCGTCTCTTTGTAATACGACAGCATCTTAGAAGTATCCTGCCGGCAGTAAGGCGACCAAGATTACGCTGGAAATCCACCGGTTTACTTGCGCTTATTTCTCGCCGTACCAACCCCTGGATTTACTAGGTACCCCGATCTTCTGGCAGAGATAGCCCTGGAGGTACTCGCCTCGGGGTCGGTCACAGGCTAGAAATAACACGAGGTCAGCTTATACTTTGCTTGATCATGCTAGGTAAAATACAATGATGAAGAATGGTACTTACGCAGATCTCAAGATGGTCTTCTCAAAGTTATATACGACTTTTGCGTCAGGTAAATCAAGGAACGTAAAGTCATTCACTATGGTTATCCCATTGTGAAGATTTAAGCCTGCGGGTCCGCGGTACCAGCCTCCCTCACGGCGTTAGCAATGCGAGTAGCAACTTGAAGGTCATCAGCCTCAGATCGGCTAGCGAGCTCTGTTGTTTCGAACTGGGATATTGAATCAAAGCACTTCTCGATTCTTTAGAAAGAATCTCCCAGGGTATCCAGGAATCGGGTTCAACCGAGAAGACCCTTGGTAACTATCGGTGGGAATAGTCTGAATTGAGGGGGTTGATGGTGAATTTGACGGTGCGACGACAAGTAGCGAGCAGAGGTCTGGAGAAAAACATTGAAAAGACCGCGGAACCAGCATTGGGTGAGGTTGAGGAAGCTTTAGGTTTCAAGGTTCAAGAGGGGACAACCGGGTGGGCATGGCTTGAAATAGATGGTTCTGCTAAAGTTGAGGAGTTGAAGAGAGAAAGGTTGCAAAGGCAGTAGTAACAAGAAGGAAACTGCCAGTATTTATAGACAGTACCTAGGCATTCATTGAACCGTGATAGTATATGAGTGAATAGGGATTAGAAAGAGGGAGATAACTCCACTGGAGGCACTGTGAATGAAAGTTTTCTTAAAAAAGCAGTTGGGTTGAAGGCACCGCCTTGGGATCGTAGTGGAGGTTGGGCTAGGCAGTCCTACAATGGGGTAAGACAATGACTGACAATAGATTCCATAATCTAGTATGTCTCGGCAGGTGAATATGCGGGAATATTAGTATTGAATTGTTTCATGAATCTGGTCGGCTCAATACGCGGAAAAGATTCTAGATGAAGCCCTCTGCAAGAGTATCGTTGTAGTATCATTACTATAAGCTGGCCTTGTAAAGCGGGCAAAGCTCCGAGTAGACCGCAGAGTCTACTCGACTCTATCGCACTGAGCAAAGCATGAACATAGAGCCAGTCTAACTGCAACTCGGACCTAGTACTTGGAGTGCTACAGGCTACCTTACAATGAGAAAGAAGACTTCAAAATGGCCCCTCCCGGAGCTGATGAGACTCAAGGGGAGGGGCAGAGAGTAGAGATTCCCATTTCCCTAAAATAATCAACAAATCAAAACGCACAACATCATCTCCAGACATTCATGAAAAGTAAGAAAACAAACAACCGACGTAACTCAAATCCATCTTCCGAGACTCGCCACAACTCCATTAACGCACATATCAAACCCATAGCACGATGCTCATCACACATCGGCGGACTCGTAACATGTCCAGCTTAGTAGGTTGGGAATGCGTTCTTCAGGAGCTCCTGCTTCACGTCCTCGGCATCCCAGTTGCCGCCAACAGGCACCAGGGCCTTGGAGACAACGGCACCCTGAAAGTGGCTCATGGAGCGCGGATCAGTAGCGGTGCGAGGAACTCGGACGGCCAGAATATGGCACTCTGGGACATTGGTCGTGACCTGTGGCATATGGATAAAGATAAAATCGTTAGACTTCTTTCTTGCAGTGGTACAGGGAGAAGATGTATTGGATTTCACACGTACACGAACATGATAGAGCTCGAAATTGGCGTTGCCCAAGATCTTGCAGTTAAGAGGCCAGCCCTCGGTAGGCATGTTGGTGATCTGATCGCTGGGGATCTCGTCGATGAAATCCTCAAACTCGGCCTGCACAGTACGAGACATGTTGGAGCAGGGTGGGACGATTCCCTGGTCGTTCTTGGGCTCAGTCATGGTGTTGGTGAGTAAAGTGATAACGTAAAGACGTAAAAAGAGTTGTAAACAACGTTCGAAACAGATATCAACGAGATAGATGTGGGAAGAGGTGAAGGAGGAGATGTGGGAAGAGGTGTAGGTGGAGAGTTAGAAAGAGATGCAGAGGGAGAGGTAAGAAGAGGAGGAGGAGCAGGAAGGGAAGGAAGCAGAGTGAGAGAAGGTGCTTTCCTAATTGGGGTGAATCAGAATAGGAAAGAACGAGAGAGAGAGATAGCCCAGGAAGGAAGGAACGATAGGCAGCGACATCTGAACCAAATTAGTACTTGCAATTCTACAGTATGAAACTAGAATATGGATCTGATCATACATTGCAATACGATGATATTGTCCTAGATAGATTGACATTAATTGAACTTGGAGCTGCAAACAAATATTAAAGTGATTACAAAGTGATAGTGAATATGAAGTATGAATACTTCATTTCGACTTTTGATTTGGATCTGCTTCTGCATAGCATCTGGAGAGCCTCAAAATGAAAGCGACTCAACAAATATTTCAGGGCACAGTCCTGGTGGATTCTCATCTCCCCTCTCAACCGCAGCAATCCATTTTGAAATTCCCTTTCGAAAAAGTATCACATCCAGGTACTCGAGAGCGTAATCGAAATCCCTGTGAAGACAACTTGCGTCAAAGATCTCCGCCCATTCTGGCTCCAACACCCTCATTTCATCCAGAAACACTCGTCGGAGAGTTGTCTTCTCAAAGAGTATCAACTCTTGCAAATATCTTTCCGCGTCATCAGAACCATCCATATTTCTGTACATTTCGGGCTCCGGCTTCGAGGTTTTTGGGTGGTCGCGCAAGAATCGAGGATAAGAACACGCTTTCCACAGTGGCATGGCTCCCACATATTCCCAGTCAATCAAGCCCATCAATCCCCCATTGTCTCCAAGGAGGATATTGGAGTCGTTCATATCCTGATGGAAAATCACGGTTGGCTCTGGACTGTTTGGTTGCGAGGATGGAGGGATGGGGAACAAGCGCGGGATAAGGTCTTCCAGCTTTTGAATCAGAGACAATTTCCCCTCGATGTCTTTTATTGCAGAAATGGTCCATTTATCGGGTTCAACAATCGCCTTTTCCGCTTTGAGTTCTAGCAACGCCTGTTCTCTGGCCAAGTAAATGCGAGCCTTGAGCCAGTCTTGGGTAGAGAGAAATGGTCCTCGATCAACATTCATCAAGGGACGACCCCCCGTGAAGAACTCAACAGACACAATTTTGCCTGCCTGGGGGGTATCATTCTTCGGAAATTGCAGGGTATGATTCATTCGGGTATCAGGGTAAGAGAAAAACGGCGTTTCTGGAATCACAGAGCTCACATTTTCCCGGGTCCCAGCTGATGCAATTGAGGCCAAGACTGTCTCCTCTGTGAAGGAGCTTCCAGCTGAAAAAGTTGCAGATGGGATGCGCTTCTGGCTCGCGGATTGCTGATCGCAATCGGTGCTGATATTCCCGATATTCTTTAGGGAGAAAGAGAAATAGGAGTCATGGGATTTGTGATACCGATGCTGTCTTGCGGGGTTTTTGCCGGCTTCAAAAGATGACTTCGGTTCGTCCTGTGTGGTGGTAGTCATCAATGAGTGGATGTTGCCGATTCCCTCCAGCTTGTTTCTCCACAAAGAGGCCTGGAAGCTCGCATACTGCTTGACCAACTTCGTCTTGACTTCCATGGATAAATCGTGCCACAGGTCCAGCAGTTCCTTTCCAGGGACTTTGGTCATGAGGATCCATTCAAATCCAATGGGATTCTGACGGGAGGAATCGAACGCGATGACCCTGGGAAGAGGGATATCTGTCACGCGGCGAATCCATTCCATAGTAGCCACTTCACTGTTGGTCTTGTCGGTAGAGGAGATTGGCAAAGAAACGCGCATGATAAGTACTTCGTCATCCACATGGACCTCGTAGACTTTGTTGTAGAGGCCTTGGCCGAGGAATTCAACTCGCACCGTGCTTGATGGGTAGCGCGTCTGGATCGTTTTCTGAATTGAAGGTATGCTGGGCTCGTAGGTCCATTCCGGTTTCAGACCGCATAGTTCAGAAGTCCAAGTCAAACCGTCAAAGGGGTCGGAAGTGTTTCTTGGACCAATGGGTTCGGGAGAGTCTGTGAGCTTGGCGGGCACAGTGTCCTCGGTGAAGTCGGGGGATTTCTTGGACTCATCCGACTCGGCAGAGCTGTTGCTGACCTGACGATCACAAGGAATAGTCATGGTTAAGTGGGTAAAATGGTAGGTTGGATGTAAGACGAATGAATGGGGTTAATGTGGTATGTATGTTGTGAGGAACGAGCTTGACTAGACAGAACACAAAAGTACTAGCAACGGAGGTCAAGTGCAAGGTGAATGTGAAAGATGAGAGTGATAATGATGTGAGGTGCCATTGTGCGCAGGTTTCCCCGTCAATCCAGATGGGATGGCCAGGTCCCCGTCATGTGACTGTTGATGTGTCATTCAATTGGTTGATTCCCGCTGAAGGATCCACTGAGGGTTCCCGAAGAGGGCTAGCGGCTCCATTTGATCGGAGAAAAGGATGGATCCGATTGGCTAGTCCTGAACTATATTCATGATTCACCTAGACATATGCCATTAGTACAAGTCTATATGAGGTTGTGCATAGTTAATAGTATAGAGGAGACTCGTGCATTTGACTGCACTATCGTAGGCGAATTTAATCATCCTACCATGCTGAGTCGCCTATGACTGCATCACATCTACATGCAGACCTTCCACGGTACCTTCCACGATTTTCTCAGGTTCCTACTAGCCAAGTTGGACAATCTTAGTGACTCACATTATGAATCAGTGCCATTTAAATGCTTCATTACTTTCTGATTGTGAGCTCAATCAACAACTAATCAAGTTCCTAGTATTTGGTGGCCCATCAGATTCAATATGGGCCTAGAATCGATGAGGCATACTATCAGACACTGTATCATACCATCGACTCTGCTCTCCCTGGTCTCTTGAACTTGAGTGATTCTCCATTGTCAAATTATCAGTCATTTATCAATTGATATAACTCCGAATTTTTTCCATGGCTCTTTTCTTAATAATATTCCATGGCTGAGCAATCAATGCATTGTGTGTGCTTGAAACATCATGGACTGAAGAAGCAGATTAGAAGTACATGGATGTTAAGTATAACCGGTGCCACACCAGTTTTGGAACTTCTTATTGCAAGATATTCAATTAACTTTGAATTTATCGAATGTCGCTATCCATGGATGTGTACTATCCGCCTTGACTCGTTTTCATCGTAAGTGGAAGCCATATACAGCCTCGTCTTCAAATTGTTCTTTCTCCTAGCATTAATATCAAACGGACATAGTCCTGTATTCGATTGAGCGGTCTTGCATAATACTATTCAATCTTTCTCCTCGGTTTCGGGTAAGGATCATTTGAAATATCACAATTATGAGGCTCGTCACAGCCTTGCAGATCATTGATCGTCCGGCCCTCACTCTTCAGCTATAAAATAGAGGAGCCCGAACGCGAACCGAGACTTGAACCGAGCTTAATGCACGAAGCCTTGCGAACCTTGTGCAGGTATAGGATCGATCCCCGAGCCGAATGGGCTCGGCGATGCAAAGATTCTAGGACTTTTCCTGGGTACAATTCCAGCTTCAATTCCTGTCTTCCAATCCATCAAACAAACAATTCATCTACTATCGAGTGTTTCTCAAATCTACTACTCTATTCATCCACCGGTTCACTTGCATCACCATCCAAAATGCACTTCTCCACCGCCGTCATCGCACTCGTTGCTTCCGCATCGACCGCACTCGCATTTGACATCAGCTTCTACGGTTCCACCGGGTGCTCGGGAACAGAATGGTTCAGCACCAACCAACAACTCTCCGATAGCTCATGTGCAACCATTGGCGTGAAGTCAGACGGAAGTCCTGCCTACATCCGCAGTACCAAAGCCAGCTATGACAGTGGCAATATTATTGTTTACACTACATCTGACTACCATGATGAAGGCTATATCCTCCCAACTGATGGGAGCTGCACTGAAGATTCCTTTGGTGGATACTCTCCCATTGTCCTCTACTGGAAGATCGCTTAAGCTTCCGCTGATTACTACATGATTTGAGTTTTGTCATTCTTGGAAACGGGCTTTTATATACGAGAGAAACTTGCATGGGTCTCTACTATGTTCCGTCAGCTCACCTTTGCGGTGTCCGGAATTTTGAGTTGATCATTTGCTGGTTTTTATCGCTGAGCTAGGCGATGTGAATAATTTGCGTCAATCGTACTAGTTGAAAGTCACGAAGCTCCATGTTGGCTCTGTCTGTCGTACAGATGCCTCAATAGACATTCATTTCAGAATATCAAAATATTCTCAAGAGATCCATCCAATTGTAGTATTATATCATTGTAGTTTTATGTCGTAATTAGTGTAAGAGCACCTCTCTCAATGAAAGCCCCGAGAGGGCGAGATGTAGCATACATAGTGGCATGGAGAAGACAAACAAATACTAGTAGAAATACTAGTCGGATAATCTTGCTGGAATCTGCAGCATCTCACTACAACTCCAAATTGAACACGAGATCTCTCTATCGAATGCTTCAAATGATACTATAGTTTACACCTCCTTTCTCCGCGGAACCGTGAGCCAAGTAAGAAAAGTCCTTCGAGTGGTAACTACCTAGGTAGAGTTTAACATTGAGTTAAGCTTCTGAAGCTTTCAAGCTAAATGCGCTGCGTTAATTTAAAATCCTCGGTAGCCTTGGAAGCCTTTACAACTTGAAGACTGTCTTTACTGGAAGCTTTCTCGTGGCCTCATCTTTCTATACGGCCCTAATCTGCATTGACTTGGAGTCATGCGTTCTTCTCCTGGGGTCTGCTTGGTGAATTTATCATGCAAATTGATGCCCGAGAGCGTAGTCTCTGGCAGGGAGGCCAATCTTGTGATGATCTAATACTCACAACATGGGAACATAAGCTCGTATTCTAGGTTCCTGTCTCCGAGTGTCAGCCTTCGTCTGAAGTCGTTTACTGCCAAGGCTTACTTCTTCGATCTTATTTGTGTAACATTACCTCAATTAGTATGACTTTTTTCGGAGGGAAGACGAGAATATTGTCAGAATTTGCACGTGGTGCCTGCTGCCTTGAGGAATGTCTTGGAATTGAAATGTCTACTACTAGTATGGTTGAAAAGGTATAAAAGGGAGTAAAACCCAGCAAAGCTCAAGTTCTTAATTGTTGTGATTCATCCTAGTATCTGACAGACCTTAAACTTGAATCTTCAATAGTCACCAGTATTTCAAAGGCCAGAGATAACTTGAACTTACCAAGATGAAGTGTCTATCCTGGCTCACTTGTGCACTGCTCGCACTTTCAGTCACTGCCACTCCATCCGAGACCCACAAAGCACGCGAACTTGAAGAAATAGATTAAAACGCACTATCCAAGCGCGGCAACAGAGCCACGCACGCCGGCCTCGTCGCGGAAAAAGAACCTGTGTGCAAAATCGTCAACGTGGTAACTGAAGTCGGCTGCCACTTCTGGCCAACCCACGCAAGTACCTGGAAGGGGAAGCCGAATTGGGTGGTGACATCCTTCAAAGGCTCGACTTGGCACAATTTCAATTGCTTTCTCTATGGGGAGAATGTCCATGGAATTACGTGAGTATCCGAGTCCTGGCAGCTTTCCCCTTTCCAGGAACTTGAACTCGAACTCGAATAGTACCTAACTTGGAGCAACTTGAAATAACCCTGTCTAATATTATTTTATTTCCTTACACTAGGGCTTGGGACTATGCTGATGCGTACGACTGCTTTGTTCCGGGATATTATACTGATAATACTTGCACACGCAGTATGAATATTCTCTCTTGACTACATTCAAGCTTTTGTTGTTTTTTAGTACGGATGATTGCTGACATAGAATCAAAATTTAGAAGCTCTTGGGGCCTGTGGATTTTGAGAATTTGGATAAACCTCAGCGGGGACTTGAATTTAATTTCTCACGTCACTCACGAGAAGGTAAAATAAAATTCAAAGACCATATACTGCTTTATGAATCATGCAATCGTGGAAGTCGATGATGCTTGCTGAGAGGAGTCGAAATAATGAGGCGAAGTGAACCATGATAATACTATCTAAACTTCCAAAAAAAGGTAGAAAAAAGAGAAAATTATAAGCTTCCGATGAAGCTTCAACAGCCTTCTGGTCAAGATGTGAGGTATTTCAGTAGTTTCAAGCAATATAGAGCAAATATTTCTGTAGGAAACCGAAGACTGTCTATTCAGGTACCTAGGTATCTATTCCGCGGAAGTATGAAAATCCACTTCTAATTGGCCCTCGTGGCTTCAAAAGATTGCTGGATGAGCAATAAAGTTGATTGATTGACTCCTTATGAAGGCAGAGTTTAACATTGCATAGCTCTCTGTAAAAGACTCCATTTGTACTGGTACTATTGTAACGCCTAGGCGCTCCTACTCAATGCCAGAAGAGCCAATGACCAATCCCACACTAGCAGATTTTCAGCAAGCCCGGTTTAGTAAAATTCCCTCGTTAAATCATCAACAAACAGGCCAGCGTCATCCACTTCGGAAAACAGAAAATTCCGTGTGATCATATCTTCATCTCGTACCATTTCTTCATCTTCTGGCGGAGGGGGCTCTGATCTCGAGGAGAAGATGACATCGTGGTTTGCAACAATATCAACATACAGCTCTTCAATCTTGCCTCCAGAATTGAAGAATGGCGTGTTAACAGGCGATGCCCCTCCAAAGAAAACGGCAACACCACTGCGGAAGAAATATCCCGGGTGAAGCAAAATCCACTGGAATAGAGTGCCCATTCGCAATCCGGCGTCCTGGCGAGGACACTTCGATCTTATGAACGTTCTTCCCTGACGAGTGGAGGATGACTCGATAGCAGCGAGTGTGTATGCTGGTGGTTGATGAATCAACATTTGACGCCAGCTGGCTTCGAGACGAAGATATGCAGGCAGCTTTTCTCGGTGTACGACCATATCTAGAATGGTCAGGTCGATACATTCCGAGACCGGTCTCGTTGGGTTGTCTATTCGTGGGATGAATGTTGGAAATTTGGCTGCTAGGAGCGGATTGAAGAATCGTGGAAGGTTTTCCTTCTTCTCACTACTTGGTTTGAAGAACAATTTTTCTTGTACGGATGGCGTTTCTTTGATTAATATCCGCCATTGGTAACAAACTCGCTGGGCTGAAACGAGTAGCGTCTGCATGTCTAGCTCTTGGAAGACTAGAGTTAGGATCTCTGGCATGGCGAGCGCCCTCGACCGGGCTGCGGTGCTGTCATCCATTATTGAAAAAAAAAAAGAAAAAAAAAAAATTTACTCGTGTATTTTCGACCTGGAGCAAATTCTGGAGTGTCTTTTAAGTTGAATTTTCAATTTGCAGGAGGTTGAGATGGGACAATGGAGGAGGGCTGTGTTAAGGGGCGGAGCTGCCTAATGAGCCGCATTCGCGTGGGGCTTTTGTTGACGCGTCGATCAATCTCCAGGATGGTATAGGCCTATAGATAATAGGCCACAGAATTAACTCTACTGCTATCACTATCGCACGATTTGGATCGAGTTTGAGGTACCCTTTTTTCTGCTGATTTCAACTTTCTTCGGGCATAGAACTGGTGACGAGGCGGAATATGAATACATACGCTGATTACGGCATTGGATACCAGTTTGACCTGCTGCATCTAATGCGACAACAGAACCACGATGACTACACTTCCAAGATTAATTTCCACTGTGTTCTGGATCTTGCCTTGATAATTTTAAACTTCTCCTTAACTCATCCTTCTACTGGATAGATGTTGGTGTTCCTACTGAGACATCATATTGCAATTCCCGAGGTCATGATACTCCGCCGACATGAATCAAGGGATAAGTCTGATGAATATAGGGCTGGAAGAGCCTCGATGTCCCTGTGTTCCTGGAATCAACCACATAGAAAAAAAAGGTACTATCATTGTCGTCAACGAAATACTACCATGATCTCAGGAGTCGTGCTCCAACCAGGGTTGGGAGCTCCCAATGTGGTTCCATTACTCGATGCGGAAACCGTCTTAGGACAAGCCCCTCTTCACCAGACATAGATATATAAAGAATTCCTCCGATCGAGCCTCTAATTCCTGTTGCAAGTTGTGCCAGACAGTCCAAGTTCAGTGCTCTCTTCCACCATGCACCTCGTCGTGCTATCCCTCCTCGCAGCCGTTGCGAGCGCAAACCCAGCCTGGTGGTGGTTCACTGCATGGGATGGTTTAAGCTGCGGTGCATCGCCCCAATACGGCCAAGAATTCTTCAGCACCGAGGGAATCGGCGAGCAATTCTGCATCAATTTCGATCAAAATCAGAGGGCATACTCCTATGCTGCTACCTTCAGTAGCGACTCCGAGGTGGAGGCTCGAGGTTATCTCTATGAGCATTGCGAGGGACCGAGTAAAGTCCTTGTTAACAACACCTGCACGAATCCGGATATGGAGATTCCATACATTCGCTCTTGGAGAATCTATAACGTTGAAGACTCATAGGCGAACTTGAGGTTACTGGGTGGGTGATTCACACGACTGATAGTACAAGAATGAAAACATTGCTAATTCTGTGATGCTGCTACTAGGTTTGCAATGTCTCGTTTACGCCCTTTTCGAGTGCTTTCATCGACAATACTATCTTTAATCTATCTCCGCTGCAGCCCTGGAGCATACCACGCAGGAGAAAACATCCCGTTGCGACCGTGGGAGAAGACTCCGTCGCCAATATTCGCATTAAGAACATGTATTTATCAGCCTAATCATTCAAGCAAATTGTTAATACCAAGAACATTTGAAATACCAAGCAAAATCTGTTTCCATGCTTGATCTTTACTGCATTATCTGCTCTCCTGAGTAGAACCTTTGGGAGCCAGATTCCTCGGTCGGATATCATCAAAATAGACTCTGTTTAAGCGGATGAAAATAGTAATTTCGAGATCAATTTTCTTGAACTGAATATCAATACTTATCTAAATTATCCTTGAAGATCAAAAGAGAATAATACTATTTAATTCATGCAATAATAAGCAGTTGAATGTGAGCTTCAATTCGATGTTCGGTCTTTCTCGGATGTCGCCGATGGGGCTGTCCGTGCGTCCCGAACATCCCTTCGGGCCGAAAACGGCATTGGCCACCATCCGACCCTTGAAACTCTTCATCTTTCTAAATCCCATATCGACAATGAGCACCTCGCACGAGCAGAGATGATAGATCATTCAATATGAACATATCTATCGGAATTATACTCCGATGGTGGAGAACACCCTGCACCGAACAAGTCACGGAAGACTCCGAAAGGGGGAACCCGAAGCTATTGATGCTGCTGCAACAATGAACACCGCAAGAGGAAGAACGCGTTCTTGCTTGCTAGTGCTATCACCTCCACACAATTCCATAGATTCAAGATGGAATAAAATACCATATCTTTGATCCAATCAATCTAATTCCATCCGCACGGGTATCTGCACCAGCCATGGTCTAGAAATTACCTGGCGCGTTACATTGTCCGCATTCGGCCAAAAACGTGGCTAGGGGCGTTCCCAATATAGAGAATTTGCCTCGCAAACTGTCTGTAAACGACAATGGCGAGATAAGCACACCCAAAACGTTCAGCCAAGGTAAAGCCGATATGCTTTCGATAATTCCAATCTTGAACACTTGCTTGGAAGTTCTTTTTATCATCTCAGGCCTCTGGATGTTCTTACTCTAACAACTACTCATCGAGGTGATTTTTTTTCGACGGCTGGGCACGTCCTTGCCTTTTTGTTATGTTCAAGGAAAAATCACCATCATATTTCAAAATGGCTTTTCGAAAGCCGTTTCAGAGTCTGAGGAGGCTTTTGTTTCTGCTCATGGTGCCGACCACCTTTCTTGTTATTCGGTACTTAATGCCTGATCGGACTGAGTGGGTGTCGAATGCAGTGAAGGAACAGGCTGAGCGACTTCAAAATGAGGGTGCTCATTTGAAAGGTCAGTTTCAATGGTACTTGGCTGAGAGGTCAACAAACTGACTTATTCTATCTTTTCCAGACTCGCAGCGAATTAAGATCCCTCTGGGAAAATTGACAGGCGCCTTTCAAGGGGATGACAAAGATAATCAATTGACGGGAGATATGGGGAAAACGCCATTTAATCAAATGGCTGACACTCCGCTCCAACGTTATGTACAACCCCATGAAACAGCAGAGGACGTGATCATCGTCGTTGCAAAGGCGGGCTCGGAAAACACCGATTGGATCTATGAGTTCTGCGATGATTAGTACGAAATCCGCCCCAATTGCCCTCCAGTCTTTAATCCGAATTATGTATCCCTAACCAATCATTTCACAGCCGTTGCACTGCATACCTATACTCCTTGGATGAGAACCCCAGCGACGACTTTCTCACTCCTTACTCCAGAAGAGGCCACGAAGCAAGCGCATACCTAACTTACATCGTCGACAACTACTACCGTCTCGCACCATATACCATTTTCATTCACGGTCGACCAGAACAGTGGCACAACGACGTTGCAGGTCCGACAACCCGCAATGTGATTGCCAACCTCCGCTATGAGGCCGTCAGCGCGAACGGCTACGTAAACCTACGATGCACAAATCGACCCGGATGCCCAAGTACAATCCGACAAGCCTTCCCTGCCGGCGTTGATGAGGATTACCAGTACATGATCGACAACCTACCCGAAATTCTTTGGGAACTTCTCCGAATCCCTCCAAGTGAGACGCCGGAAGATATCGGTCATCAGTGCTGTGCGCAATTCGCTGTTAGTCGTGAACGGATCCAAGAAAGACACTTGGAGGACTATATCCGTATCTTGAACTGGATTGCGACTACGGATATCACGGATAATTATGGTCTTGGGTGGTTGATTGAGAAGCTTTGGCACGTTATTTTTGGCATGCCTGCTGTCTAGTGAGTTTACCAGCTGATCGCAGACATGATATGATAACCATACTAATTTGCATTCTTTCTATGAAGTTGTTCTACAGAAGCTCAGTGCCGCTGTGATGTGTATGGGTGGTGTGGACCGAATCCATTAACCAATAACGAAGTCCTAACGCCGATTTCTTGAGTATGAATTCGATCAATCGTCTTATTTAGCACCAACTTGGACATTTTCCTTTCTTTTTCAATTTCTGACATCTTCCATCAAAACCCATACACGAAGAACCTTTTTTCATTTACTGAACAGCAACATGTACTTCAATAAGCGTGAACAATATTAATTCATCTCATTCTAAATTCTATACCGATGTAAACATGCAATCAAGGGTATCCTATCCTATCCTATCCATACAGTCATAACTCAGTTTTGAACATTATCCTCATAGCTACCAAGGGTAGCGTGGCCGGAACTGTCAACATTTCCATAAACCCACTGGCTGAAGTTACTAGGCGCAGCCTGGTTGCAAGGGATACCAGAGTGCTTCCTGCCAACGACGTTGGTGCACTGGTACAGCTCATGCTTGGGAATATCAGTGCCATAGTAAGGCAAACCAAGAGTCTTATTGACACTGGTGATATTCACGTTATCGAAAGTGATACCAGAGCAAGGACGCTCATCAGAGCAGTAAAGGGATGCAGCAATGTTGAACCGCGAAGTACCGCGGATATCTTGCCACTTGACGTCCTCAATCTGAAGCTTCGAGGTGTTGCAGCCCTTGTCTGAGCTGGCGGAGTAAACACACTGAGACATCTGGATGGGAAGACCGACGTTTTCCATTGTGAAGTTTCGGAAGGTGACGTTCTTGACGAGGCCTGAGCCACCACCGCCCCAGTCGCCGTTGCTCGGGGTGTAGATGCGGGTTCCTTGCCAGGTCTTGATGTAGGCTCCGTCCATGGCGTTCTTGATGTGGACGTCTTCGATGGTTACGTTTTGGACGTAGTCTGGGGTTTCGGGGTATTGGCCGATAGAACCTATAGTGATTCCGGTACCACCTTCACAGGTGATGTTGCGAGCGAGAAGGTTGGTGGTGTTACCCTTGGCTGCGAGACAGTCGTCGCCGGTGATGATGGTGGCGTTCTCAACGAGGAGAGTGTCACTCTTCCAGGAATCCCAACCGTCACAGTTCATAGTGCCCCACTTGCTGTTGCTAGTGGCGTTGACGAAGAGGTTGGTGAAGGAGACGTTCTTGCTGTCCCAGACGAAGGTAGCCCAGAATTGAGGCTGGAGGACCTTGAGACCATCAACGAGCAAGTTGGTGGAGTTGTACACGGTCATACTCATGGGACGACCGGGCTGGTTCGACTCGTTCTTGTTGGCGTTGTACCAAGCTTGGCCATTGCCGTTGTAGAAGCCACCCTCGCCGTAGAAGTTGACGTTGGTGCCTCCGAACAACCAAGCAGTGACTTGATCCTGCAGAACGACACTGATGGCATGGGTTCGCCAGTAGGGGATGTTGGTGGAGAAGCGCAATTCACCGCGGAGGTGAACGTCGCAGTTGAGGAGGTTGGTGGTGTTGAGAACGGTGTTGACGTGGAAGACATTCTTGGAGAAAATGACAGTACCGTTGGTACCGCAGATATCGAAGGCTTCCTGGATAGAGGGGGAATCGTCAACAGCTTGTCCGTGGTGGAGAAGAGACTCTGGGTACAGAGTGCATGTTGTGCCTTGGTTGTCAACCCAGGCCGCGGCCAGGGTGACCCATAGAGTGAGGAACCACAACTTGAAGTTCATGGTTGTTTGTCCCGAAGGTTGTGTATACTTGACTCAGAACACTCGCTACAGCGACTCTCATTCAGAGAGACATTGAGGATCGAGGCAACCTCTATATATGCTCGATTAAAAAGCATCTGCGGTATTTTACGACGTAAACCCCCACAGAAACTAAGTGGTGCCATTGATGAATGTTACATCATACAACTGTATCCACCGTCACTCCGGGTTAAACGAATAACCTGCACCTTCGAGTCTATACCTAGTAAGTATTCCTTCAGCAGAACGGCAATTGAGTTCACAAATTTCAAAGGCCTAGTCAGGCGGGGTGGTAAGGTCGGCTACTCTCCGAGAATGATGATTCGTCGCTAGATCTCGATGTTAGTCAAGTCCCCGCCTCTCTAGCCAGGGTTCTAGCGCCCAAAGGCTTAGCTCCGGAATATCTCTGGTGCAGGACACTATAAGCGGTATCCGGGGTGCTGATCCTGATAATTTTCGTCCCATCAAGTCAACATTTAATCTTCGATATTGATCTGTTCCAGGGATGATATCGGTATCTCGGGCCAAAGCTGATCCGAATGACATGCAGATTCTCATGCATTGCCCAGACGCACTGGGAGTTGATCATTGGAAGACCGGGGTATTCTCATAGTAGAGGCATGAAATTGCATTCTGCTTGGACTCTTCCGAATGCCCCGTCCTTCAACCCCCACGGGACCCGATCCCGCACGAGCACATCCCCGGACTTATCCCGAGCCGCCTTGTCAGAGCAGCATCGGGCCCCAGCCTCGTCACGAAAACTTACCCGAGATCGGCATTCTTGTTGTATTTCACCTACCCGAAACTGCATGGATCGGCATCGTCAACTCGGCAAAGCTCCCTTTCAAGTTAGCCGTTATTTGTGCGGTTTTTACCTTCTGCCACCCATGTCATCGCTGGGGATTTCGAGTAAACTAGATCGTAGTTGATATAAGAAAGGATTTCAACAAGTGGGACTGAATCACTGGCATCGGGTAATATTTTGAAGTCGTGATGATATTTCTGAAAGACTTCAAATAATCCATCAACTTGGAAGTTGTTCCTAGAGAAGATGATTTGCTGCGACTCGTACAACTTTTCGCATTGCCCACCTGACTTCGACGAGCCATGCCGCTCTTATGCTACTGAGACATCGGGATCATTTCGATCGGCCGAGGATAGATGGTTTGAACCACTGGTCCAGCAATTAATTTCAGATTCTCCAGTCTCCCACCATCTGGCAGATGCATTACCTAGGTAGATGAATACAAGAATTGCTATTGCGATATTGAATTGACTGAACCAGAAGCAGAACAATTTTGAACATGCAAGAGCGCGAACGAAAAATTTTCATCATCAATCAAACCTTTTACGAGCTAGTACTAGATAGAGTATTACCAGTATGCATCGTTCAAAGCTCTTTCGCAAGGATGGTGGGCAGGCAGTAGTTGGGTATCTCGTTCAAGATCTTTCAGCAACGATTCACCCCACTCTTCCTAGATTTTCTTGGACTATAATGATAACACAGAAACTTGAAATGACCATTCATGAATTCACAACTTGAAGAAGGGATAACTTGCAGCCTGTCGTCAGTTTGAATTTCTGGCGGGGACTCGGAGTGATTGGTTCTTTAGTCCGTCATGGAGCAATCTGGGAAGAAGAAATAATGTATTTGAGGGCTGCTAGGTCAACGGGAATGGATGACAGCGAGGTTGTCGTAGTCTTACTGCTATCTCGCTGGCTCATTGTTCGAGACCAGAGATTGAATGGCACCTGGGCACTCTTGGAAGCGATTCTCTCGATGTTCATAGTAGTTTTGATATCTCTACACAGCCTGTATTTCGCGCCAACTTCCAAGGTTGGAAATAGCCAGTCTTTATAATTGCAGGCAAGAAAAATGCAGCAAATCTCACTCTTCACTAGTAGAGCTTCGGATGCAGCCTGGAGGACTAATTCTTTCATTCAACAGTGCTAGCCAGCTCAGTTGACTGGAAGAAAGAACAGTCGCGGCTAAACGCGGTTTATTCTGCTCTATGTATGTCTAATCTCCTCATAGAAATATCCAAATTGACTCCTCCATTTCGGAGCTGCTCAATAATTTCCATGCACTAGTACTTTCACACTAAGGTTACACTAAGAGGCCTACTAGTGTACTAAGTGCGAATCCAGCTGAACGGGTGGGCAACAAAGAGCTTGAAGCAACGAAGTTTGGGGAGCCTCCATGAATTTGCAGCCCTGTAATTCATCTACGCTGGAATTCTCAGTCATCGACACGCTTTCAGAGTGGATTGTTTATATTATTTATTATATACAAGAATATCTTAAATAGAGCTGAGAGAAAGTAAAGTGAACATGATGAAGAGAGGAGTTCATAGATGCCAGTCAACCAAAGACCTCCGCGTCCGTGTTGATTCGAAAGAGTCGAGATTTTAGAAAGTTCACCTATCCAGGCCACTTGCTTGACACTAGAATCCACTGTTAGCGACCGATATCTTAGTGGGAAACTGTAAGAACGAACCATTTGCCAATACATCCCCTTATTCCTCAACAATTCCTGATGAGACCCCTGCTCAACAATCTTCGATCCCTTCCCATTCTGACTCTCCCCAAACACAAAGATAACATCTGCTTTTTGGATCGTCGCCAACCTATGCGCAACCGCGACGATAGTCATACTCCTTCGCGCAGCTAGTCGCTCAAGCGCCGTCTGAACGACTTTTTCGGACTGTGAGTCCAGACTAGATGTTGCCTCATCTAAAAGCAGGAGGGTAGGTTTCCGCAATAACGCGCGCGCGATGCAGAGGCGCTGTCGCTGGCCACCACTGAGTGATGTCTGAGCCTTGATACCTAGTTCAGTGGAGTACCCCTCAGGCAAAGATGTGATGAAACCGTGAATCTCAGCATCAACGCACGCTTGAACGATTTCCTCTTCCGTATACTCCTCACTCTGAAGTCCAAGCGTAATATTATCCCGAATAGTCCCCTCAAAAAGCCGAGGCTCCTGAGCAACCAGCGACAAAGTCCGACGGTAAGAGACCATATCGAAAGAATTAATATCCTGCCCATTGAACAGAATAGCTCCCTTGAACGGATCATAGAATCGTTCCAGCATCGATATAGTCGACGTCTTTCCGCACCCCGAAGCACCAACGAACGCAACGAATTGTCCACTTTCAATAGTCGCATCAAGACCCGTAAATAAGGGATTCTCTTGAGACTCGTACTTGAAACCGACTTGTTGGAATTCAATATGAGCACCCGTATGCTCCGATTTATCGATTCGGCGCTTCTCAACCCCATCCCCGCATTCCTGGGGCGGTTGGCGGAAATCAAGGATCCGGTTCGCGGCAGCTGTTCCTTGTGCGATGTTTGGCCCGTAACTGAAAAATTGACCTGCTTGTTGTCCGCCCAGAATAATGGACATGTATACGACGAAGAAAGCAGTCGGCTCGTATTCTCTCGACGCGAGAAGTTGGCCACCGTACCAGAATGTCAATGCCATAGCGCAAAGCTCGACACTGTCCGAGAAAGCGAAGACGAGGGTAGCGAGCCAGGCTTTACGGAACGCTTTTCGCTGTTGTTCATGCAGGAGATTCGAGTATCTCTCAAGAATGGAGTCTTCCATTGTAAGTGCGGTCACGGTACGGAATGCCTCGATGGCTTCGGCTGCGAATTGAGAACTGCCGGAGTACACTGCGGCGTTCATAGCGTCGAATTCCAATTCGTAGCGGATACGCATGAAGGCTGCGAGGAAGACGAAGGGGAGAGCGGCGAAGGTTGCGACGAGACTTAGTTTCCAGCCGAAGGAAAATGCTACGGCGATGCAGCCGATCATACTTGTTAGTGAGATTACGGGGAAAGCGCCGTTTAGTCCGATTAGATCTTGGATTTGCTTTGGGTCGCTGGCTAGACGGGAGACGAGGGAGCCGGATGCGTTGTCTGTGAGATCGTAGAATGGGACCGGCATTTTGAGGATGTTTCCGAAGTATTCTTCGCGGCAGTTACTTGCCATTTCCTGGGTGTTTGTTAGGACAGGTGATATGTTACCTAGTAGGTATTTTTAGGTCTTCGTTCACTCACGTTGGAAATTCTGCTGGATGCGAATCCGACTGAGGCGTAGCAGACTGCGATTCCGAGAGCTAGTACGAAGAACCATAGAGACCAGAAGTTGGCGGCATCGGTTAGTTCCTGGCCAGTGTAGCTAAATACTAGAATGAGCTTTGCGAAAAGCCAGCTCTGAAGGGGATAGGCCGCTATTGTACTTGTTAGCCAGAGTACCGGAGACTAGTAGTGCAAGGATCCAATACTCACAAGCAGCTCCCAAGATACCAAAGACACCTGGAATGAATAATGGCCAGTTATTCCGAGACTCATAGACCAACAGTCCGACACTTGTGAAAAATCCACGAATCGTCTTCTTCTCTTTCTTCTCATCCTGTGATTCCTCAGCGGTAGCGGTCATGGAACGGTCAAGTTCTTCTTTCAGGACTTCAGTGATTTCCATCGCATCATCGTCGTCATCGGAGGCATTTTCGAGTCTCTGCGCATTAACAAGGCCATGATAAAGTCCATCCTCCATTGCGAGAAGTTCATCGTGAGTTCCTTCTTCAATATTCAGTCCGCCTCGAAGAACAATGATATGATCCGCCCGTCGAACAGTGGACAGCCGGTGCGCAATGACAATTGTTGTTCGATTCCTAGAAACACGATCGAGAGCAGCTTGAACGATCTTTTCGCCACGTACATCAATTGCGCTGGTTGCCTCATCCAGAACCAGAATTGTCGGCTCTTTGATGATACTCCGAGCGATAGCCAGACGCTGTTTCTGGCCGCCACTGAGCTTTGTACCGTTCTCGCCAACAATCGTCTCATAGCCCTAGATTGTGAACCTTTTTAGCAGTGCAGATCGAATTATCTCACGGGGGTTTGTTTGCTCACCTTTGGCAATCGATCAATAAACTCATCAGCAAACGCCTCCTTACACGCATGCTCCACCAAACCCGCCTTAACCGAATCCGGCTCATGCTCCCACTTAGTCCCAACAAGACCAAACGAAACATTCCGAAAAATAGTATCATTAAACAAAAACGGCTCCTGCTGCACAAGCCCAATATTGGATCTCCACCACTTAAGATCCAGCTCTTTAATATCGCGCTGTCCAACAGAGATACTCCCTTCTTCGGGGGAATACCATCGCTCTGTCAGGGCGACAATGGTACTCTTTCCTGAACCAGATGGTCCGACTATTGCTGTCGTTTTGCCCTTTTGGAATGTTGCGTTTAGACCGAAGAGGATCTGGGTTTCTGGTCGGGAGGGGTATGAGAATTTCACGTTCTTGAAGACGATGTCGCCTGACATTGCGTCTGCGTCGCGGTCACCGTCGATGGAGATTCGGTCTGCGTCTATGATTTCGAAGAAGGAGACTGCTGCGCTTGCGGCTTGGGAGACCATCATTAAAGGTGATGCGATGCTTCCGAGGACACTGACTGCAATCATAACTGAGAAGAAGACCCTGGGATTCAGCGTTAGAAATGAAAAGCGACAGCAGAGAGCAGCGATGGTACATACGTGATGACAGTGTTGATGTTAGGAATATGACCCTGTTGGAAAAGCTTCAATCCCAACCAGAATGCCAACGAATAACTGGCATACATAGCGAAGAAAACAAGACCGAGCTGGATTCCGAGGACCAATGCGATACTCTTTCCTCGTTTCTTCGACTCTTGAACCCATTTGCAGTACTTTCTAGCAAGTGGTGCCTCAGCACCGAGAGAAATAACCGTTCGAATGGATCCGAAGACTTCAGCCGCGATGGCGGAATGCTTCTCATTGGCTTTATCGACCGTCTGCTGATTTTTGATAATCGATGGGATTGTGAATCCGCAGACGATTACGATGAATAGGATTGCGGAGCTGGTGGCGAGAGTCAGAGCCCAGGAGTATTTGAAGGCGATGATGTATGCTGCGATGAGCAGAGCGATGGATTGGAAGAGGATGGCGAGTTTGTCGGAGATGCTTTGCTGGATTGAATTTGAAGATGTGGTGATTGCGTTCACGACTGTGCCGACGGAGACTTGGTCTAGTTTGCTGATTGGTTGAGAGAAGAGGGAGCTCATGTATTCTAGTCGAAGGGCTGCTGAGACTCGGAGGCTGGTGACGCGGAAGCAGTACTATTAAGTGTTGGAATGGTTAGTTTAGGGGTTTTTGGTGATAATTCACTACCATCTAGGCAGTTGACAGGTGATATCTTCCAATCATTTCTTTGGTATTTCGACTGACCATGGAAAAGTACGTCAATACGAACTTGGCGATGAACAGATGGACGATGTAGAGACTTGAAAAAATCAGCGATAGTCTTGAAAATATGGATTCATATTGTTTGATTAACTCACCTCAATTGACTGACTGAATGCTTGAATTCACTTTCTGTTGTTGTAGAGTTAGGCAGGAAATAATCACTGAAATTGCCGACGAGTTTCCCAAAAACGATGTTCATGAGGGGTAACGGCTGATATTTGGTGAGAATACTGTCCGATGATGGCTGCTGCTATCGAGTGCGAATGGCTGCGATCAACTTACAACACCAGATGCTACTGAGCATATCAAAGCAGCTGCCAGAACCATGCGATCTTTCGTAGTCAAGTAGGTAAGGATTCGCTAAAAACAATGTACGAGTTAGCGATATGACCTCCCTTGAACATACGTTGCTATTCACAGTGTCTCCCAGGTCGCGAATCTGAAGCATACAAAATAATGACCGAGTGAAGCTTGCTTCGCGGCATCTTCTTTCTTTTCCGTGTCCTCTTTCGAATCTTCGTCCACTTTCACAACTGCAGCCTGTGTATCTTCTGAAGACGGAGAGCGCGACATTTCTGAATTATCGTGGCGTTCTGCCACGGCTTCTCCGGGCGTCTCTTTAGGAACACCCATTCTGAAAGAAAAAAGTGATCTAAAATCCACCGACAGACGAGATCCATCTGGGAAATGGAATCCTTTTAGTAGTTACACTAAGGCCACATTAAGCAACACTCGTACTCTCGTATTTAAACGAGCAAAGACTCACACGAAATTACCGAGATGGGCTAGCGCACGTTCAAGTTCCGTATGCCATAGGCCCAAGCTCTAGCCTCCAGCTTTTCGTCATGACCACCTGGTGCCTAATTCTGAATTCAAGGTTGATGTCAGATGGCACCTCCTAATTTGATGGCACCCGATGGTAGTCATCGATCTCGGCGCGCGTGGTGAGACCTAAACCGGGAATAGCGCTGATCCGCAAAAGTGGAATAATCCTTCGGGGTTTCGGTATTAGCGAGAATCCGGACCCGCTTGACACGAACAAATTGAAGTTATCCAATCAGAATATCCAATTAGAATTGAGTGGAGCCTGTTTGAGCTTCGGGGTTTCGGGGTCGGCTGTTTCCCCGCTACATCTTCCACAGCGTCAGATAATACTGATTTGGCTGTAGCGAGACACGAAACAGCATGATGAGTTCAGGGGTCACACTTGCGGCTAAGTCGGTGAGAATCTCTCTGCAGACTATCTACTGGTATCTACTAAAATAGATCTAACTTGAGGTTCTTCTAGTGCGGTCGTTGTCAGTCTAAGAAGGTAATTCCATTATAGTCTTGGCAGTGGCACAGGTCATCAAGAATGATGAAGTTTACAACTTGAATGTTTCTCCAATAGATCCGGTGCAATCGAGTTACTCCAAGATGTGACAGATGTGAAGCATCTGGAGTTGAGTGTGTATACTCGCCGCGAAAACCACGAACTAAGAAACAAGGGTACGACCCGATCCAAACACTAACACAAAGACTGACGTTTGGCACCACACTAACAGCCTCTCATAGGCCCGATGTCACAGAAAAAGGCCTTCTCTTAGAAGTTCTGGACCGCCTGAAACGTCTAGAAGACCACTGTGGCTTGGACAAGCCTGCAGCTACCCAAGATGATGGGAACGACTCCATGTCGATCTCCTCCTTGGAATCCGGGGCCCGTCAACAACAAGAAGCCCAAGCTGCCGAATCACCAGAGAGCCTAGTTCCCGCCGCAGTTCTGGAGATAGTGAATAAGCTGAAAGATGAGGACAGCAAATCCATGCTTCTGTCAAATGTTCTGTGTCACTTGCGGCAGATCGAATCTTGCTTTTTCGAGAACGAGCAATGCATGCGCGCAATCACTTCCGCACTATCGGAGATTGAGTTCATGCATGGAACGCAGATCGTCGAGCCACAGGTTGATCCGATTGAAGTTCCGAAAGATTTGGCCAGGAAATTCATTGAGAGTGAGTCTGTCCCCTTGCTTTTTGCGCCACATGGCACTGCCAGATTCCCGCTGTTTCTGCATGAGCTAAAATGGAGGACAGATTACTACACACATTACCAATTCGAGGGCTTCAAGATGCCTCTCGAGAGATCCTTCTTGACCTCCATTCCTGATTTGATTGAAATTCCTCATATCCAGCTGGATTGTACTTCGCAGATCATTTACTACACTGTCATCCTCCAAGGCATCGTTCTTGAACCTCAAGCTTTGCCTAAGAGAGGAAAACTGATTCGAAACCTTTATCTGAAATGCGTTTCCCTGAGCGACGAATGGCTGGAGAATATTCAAGATACCCCAGCTGATTTCTTCGCTTCCTTGACACTGGTAAGTCACCCACCCCACGGTAGAGATACTTGAAATCTTACAGACCTGTCGGAATGTATTGCAGTCTAACAAACCCCTTCTCAACAGATCTCAATGGCCCTAGAAGGCTGCAACATCGATCTAGCCTGGAAAGCCCTCAGCCAAGCCTGCCGAATCTCAAAAGCACTAGGCTACTTCGCCGTAGACGAAACACCATCCCCAAATACCCCAGTATCACCGCTAGACCCAACTTTACAACAACTACATGCAGACTCAGCAACAGGCGAAACCCCCGACCCCAACTTGACCTCACCAGCCCACATCGAAGCAGTCAACAAAAACCGGCAACGTTTCGAATTCTGGCACCTCCTCCGAACAGACTGTGTATTCCGCATGTCCTTCGGCAAACCACCCCTAATCCCAGCTGGGACTTGGAAAGTGAATTTCCCAGACCCAAGCATCAACGGTGCCGAGCATGAGTCTTCGCGGTTCATACAGATTCATTTTCTTGCTTCTATGAGACTCGCGCTTATTTATATGAAGTATCTTGATTGGATTGATTATGGGGTTGATTTGGAGCCGGATGAGGGGGCTCATGATGCTAGTATTGCCGGGTTTATTGATGAGGTTCAGGCTGTTTTGGAGGATTGGGATACGGTGAGTCCTGGCTGGAGTCTTGCTTGCAAAACAAAAGTCAATATCCATTCCAAACAAGGATCGATCCTGGCGATCTCGATCTCTATCGGTGCTCGATGTTGATCCTGATCCTGATCCTGAAACCCATACCAACCCATGCCCAGGTGATAATTATAATGAACTTGAATTGCTAACCCAGCCCTTCCCCGGGATTCTACTCCAGGACAACCTCCTAAAAATAGCAAACAACCACATCGACATCTGGTTCTGCGTCGACGTCCTCTTCAGCAGCTACAAAATGCTAATAATCCTCTACCAATCGAAAAAATGTAATCGGGGCCCCATACTTCCACCACAGGCTGTTGCCATTGCGCGCAAATCAACCAGTATTTTTCAGTCTTTGCTTGCGTCGTCTTTACATGCTTTTTGGGGTATTAGGTGAGTTTCAACAAGTTCAAGTTGCGTTTACACACTCGCTCCCCCCTCCCTTCAATTTCACTTTTACTTCAAATGGAATTGAGATCGTGCTTGCAACGGGCTTGGGAGAGTTCAAATGCCAGCCCTTCTGCTTGGAAGGGTGTGGTTGCACTTGAACACTGCAATCTCAAGCTCAAGCTCAATCCATTAAAGCCTGAGTGATAGTGATAGTAGTGATGATGCAACTTCCTAACAAACGCTGACACTGACGCTTACAGCCTCGTCCTCCTCCACCAATTAATCCCCTTCTTCACCCTCTGCCTAGACGTAATCGGCAACCCAGCGCACGAAAACCTCGACGAAGATCTAGTCTCGATAACCTGGATAAGCGATTACGTCGAGATGGTTGTTGAGGAGCGCGTGGAGTTAACGCCTATTTTGATTATTATGAAGGCTATGGCGACGGCTTGTAAGAGGGCTAGGTTGGAGAGGATTGCTGTTGGTCATGGTGGGGATTTTCGAGGGCTTCAAGTTGGGGGTGAGATGAGGGAGTGATGGGGTCTTGGTCGTGGTGGTGATCGTGGTTAGGCCGAGGGTTGCGGTATGTCAAAGAAGCAACAGTTTATTTAGTACTGTGTTATTGGAAGTACCTAGTAGTAGTAATACTAGTAGTAGTAGGGAGAGGATAGTTCGGAGCTGGGGGGAGTGTTCACCTGAGTTGTGGATAAGGGTGTAGAAAGCTGGAGCCCTTCAGGTGGCCTTCAAGTCTCCAGGGTTTAAGGTGGGCGTTCAACAAAATCAGTTTCACAGAATGGATGAATTTGAATTTTATATTTATTTATTTGTGATATTATTTGGTTTATCTAGTGATATTCTGTAAGTGAACCAGTCCGGCCGATTTCTAAAATAGTATAAGAAAAAAAGGTCGAATCATACTCAAGCAAAAACGCTCGATATGATCAGTATTTGATAGCATCATGAAAATATTCGTAAAAGGTAATACCGCCCGCGTCAAGTTGGGTATGATAAAAGAAATAGAGGGACATGAAGGAAGAAGATGAAAACAAAAAGATGAAGATGAACTATTTGCACACCACGTTTTATGAAAGGACCACCCGATCACTAAACACTGTCACCGATCCCGACCATGCTCATAATTGACAGCCCAGCTCAGGTCAGGCCTACCACGAAGCCCAAGCAACAGGTCCCTTGGGGAAACACCTCACCAAGACCTTCCTCAACTCATCCATAACAAGCACACCGAGGGCCAGACCGAGCGGAATAAACCAATACTGAATCGGAACCGAAGCGGTATCAAACAAAGTCTGAATACCCGGCACCTCGGTAACGAAAATAGCAATGATAAGAGAAATCAACATGGCAATTGGTAACCAGGGATTCCGACGCGCGGGTCGGATAGGATCAGCTTGGAGCAGGGACATCCGTTTACTTCGCACCGAGAGAACATTACCCCATTGCATAATGACGAGCGTGACGAAGTAAACGCATTGACCGACATTATTGAAGTGGGTTAGTTCGTCTTGAGTGTATCCGTGAAATCCATCAGTGTAATTCTCGAATGCGAAGACGAGATCTGAGAATGGGATTCCGGCTTCTTTCCACATGTAGACGAAGAACATTATGTGTGCGCAGAATGCCTCGATGACGCCGACGAAGAGGTATGCTTGCCCGTAAATGCGTAGATTGATAAGGTGATCCTTTTTCGGGCGGCGGGGTGGAATGCTTAGCAGGTCGAATTCTTCTTTTTCCATTATCAGGGACAGTGAGACGAAGAGGTCTGTGAAAACGCAGATGATGATCATTAGGAATGTGCTTAGTGGTGATGGAATACCGAAGAAGACGTTCATCAGTACTGGCCAGATCTCGGACCAACTTCCGGCGGGTAGGAGGTATGCGATGACTTTTTGCAGGTTTTGGAAGACGAGTCGGCCCATGCGGATTGCTTCGACTATTGAGTCGAATCGATCGAGGAGGACGAGATCTGCTGCTTCGATGGCGACGTCGCTGCCGGAGCCTATCGCGACACCGACATTGGCGGAGCGGAGGGCGGGGGCATCGTTTACGCCGTCGCCAGTTACTGCGACGATATTGCCCTTGTCTTGGAGTTCGGAGACGATGCGCAATTTTTGTTCCGGGCTTGTGCGGGCGAAGACGATCTCGTCGTAGCCGCAGACGGTGGACCATTCTTCTTGCGTGAGTGAGGATAGGCTGGAACCTTCGAGGAGGAGACTGTGTCGGGAATGCACTTGCTCGATCTTTTCTTTCAGTTCAGGTTCGCGGACGTCGTCGATGGTGTCTGGCTCGGCAGTGCCATCGTAGATGCCAATGTCTCTTGCGATGGCAGCTGCAGTGAGTCCAAAGTCGCCAGTGACCATGAAGAAGCGAATACCAGCGCGACGGCAGGCAGCGACTGTTTGAGCTGTTTCTGGGCGAGGAGGATCAATGATGCCGAAGATGCCGAGTACTGTCAGGTCTTGTGCGCCAGAATTCATGATTTCATCGCTAAACTCGTTGGAGCCAATTTCCTGTTTCGGGGTATAGCGACGCTGGCAAAGGACGATCACACGCTCGGCGCGACGAGACAATTTCGCCTGGTATGCGGAAAACTTTTGACGGGCATCTTCATCCATTGGTCGGACTGCACTGTGGACTGCCGACCAGTACGAGGTGCATCGGGGTAGGAGGAAGTCCGGGGCACCCTTGACGTATATCAAATATCCCTCCGAACTGGTCGGGTCTTTGTGCATAGTCAACATCCACTTATTCTTCGAATTGAACGGGATTTGGTGAATGCGATCGTATGATGCGAGGTTCTTGGATGATGCAGCGCCAGCTCCATCAGCGAGACGCAGAACAGCTGCATCGGTCGCATTACCATTGACAATGCGGTCATGAATTGGTCGGTCCATCGTTGTCGGGTCATATGTTGCGTCGTTGCACAGGACCGAGGCGCGCATCATATTGCTCAGACCGTGAGAGATCTCCATGCCAGCAGTGAGATCGTCCAAACTATACTCCCAGTCGAGCATACCGACAGACTTGACAAACATGCGATTTTGAGTGAGGGTTCCAGTCTTGTCGGAGCAAATAACATTCACGCAACCCAGAGTTTCAACAGTGGCAAGACCCTTTGGCAAGATGTTGGTCTTCTTCATGCGTTTGGCGATAGTCATCAAAGTAAGGGCAACTGCAACGGGGACACCCTCGGGAATGAATGCCACCACACAGCCCATGACGTTGTTCAGCATAGAGACGACGCTCATGTATGTTGGGTGATCCTTGTGAAGCCATCCCAGCCAGGTGAAGAGAATCAATAGAGCAAGGAAGACCGTGAGAATGACGATGATGGTGACAAAGCGAGTGATTTCCTTTTGAATCAGCGTGGGCTTCTGCTTGACACCAGCAGTCATCTTCGCGATACGGCCCATGACTGAGTTGCTTCCGGTAAGCACAACGATACCAGTTGCATTTCCATTTGTCACGAGTGTTCCCATCATTGCAATGTTGCGAGTCTCGAGGAAGTTGGCGTCGGTTGCATCGGTGGCGCCGTCAATCTCATCTGACTCTCCAGTGAGGATAGCACGGTCGAAACGAACATCGCCCGAGGTCCGCAGTAGACGCATATCTGCGGGCACTTTGTTTCCCACTCCAATCTGCACAATATCTCCAGTGACGAGATCGGTAGCTGTCACGCGGACCAGCTTTCCATCACGCATAACCAAGGCTTCCGAAGGGAGGAGGTCCAGGATGGAGTTCATAACTTTCTTCGTGGACCAGTCTTGGAATGCAGAAAAGCTAGCTTGGAGAGTAATGACGATGAGGATGAGAACGGCCATGGCGAGGTTTGTTGGAGACGGAGGATTGCTGAGTGGTCGCCAGCAGATGAAGAAGATGACCACGCCAACCCAGAGGACAGAGCAGAAGCCGCCAAAGACATAGAAGAAGATCTTCTTGAGGTAGTTCTCACGGTGATGGGCGATAACGTTCTTGCCGTCGCGCTGGAGACGAGTGGCTGCGGATTCACTGCTTAAGCCGGTTCGTTCGTCCACGTTGAATTCCTGACATAGTCTCTCTGATGGTATCGAGTGGAAGTCGAGGGTTTCAAAGTAGTCTTGATTGGGGAGTTTCTCCTTTGGGGGCTCCTGGACGACTTCCTTGGGGGCATTCTGGGATTCGGAAATCTGAAAAGATAGAGTGCGGAACTCAATTGGGAGACCAGCATTGGCTTGCGCAGCTGTCTGACTGCTGCTGCGAGCACTGTGGATGGTATCCTGGCTGAGAGAGCGAGTGCGTCGGAAACCGGGGTTGTGGTAGATGGACCGATTCACTTCACCATCGGTAGTGGATTCATCTTCAAAGGTGATCCGCGTAGAACGGCCAGTACGCTCGACATCGTCTGCTTCGATGTCGAGTTCCGTTTCGACCTCGCTGGGCTTGGGGTTGGAGGAGGAGCTGTTGGCGTTGTCCATGGCGATGGCTGTGGGAAAGAGGAGAGGGAAGGAAGAGGGAAGCTAGCAAGCTAGGCAGCTATAAAGCTAGCGAGGAAGAGAGACAGCCAACGGCCAGACAGGCACAACAGGGAAGAAGTTGGAGGAGGATATCAAGAAAGAAGGTGATGGTATGTGCGGAGGGGAGAGGTCTTATGTAGTTCGAAGCAGGCGGCTAAGCCAGAGTCGGCGACTCCGGTCTACCAACTCGAATTGGCAGGCGAGGCGAGAGTGGGATAGTGGGATAGTGTGATAAGTGGGTGAGGGTAGATGATGGACTGGAGAAAAAAAAAGAAAAAGAAAAAGAAAAAGAAAAAGAAAGGCCTCTCGTATCACCTACGCAAGCGGAGCCACGCGACAGGGGAGCCACGAGGGAAGAGCCGATTCAGCAGGTGCACGCTGTAATTCTGACTCTGTGGACTAGTCCCAGACCCTGTAGAGATCGAGAATTGCCGGTGAATGGCCATTGGGTCATACTCCGGATAAGGTAAGGTATTTGGTTGCCTGAAGGGATCTGGGTGTCAGTGTAGAGTGTGGTAGTGGTAGTTAGTGGTAGGTACCTGTATAGAGCCATCTCTACCAAGGGTGGTTGTTTGATATACAGCCCTTACCGTAATGTTACCACATGAACTATCCCCCACCCAATCATAATTCTAATTCTATAGACTGTGACAATACCATACCTATTCTCCTCCAGCCAGGTCTAGTATCTCTTAGAGCAATGCTCAATTGTCAAACTGGTAAACTCCTGGTTGCGCCACACTCGTCCCAGGGAATCATCAGGGCAGTGTTAGCTCGAGAGTAATAAATTCCTCATATCATAATGATGAGAAATGGCGCATGCAATCCTGAAAGCGTAAGTAAAGCGGGATCTGTCAGAAAATTTTCACTTTTCTCTGGGGGTCAGTGGCTGCGCGATTTTTCCTCACCAGCAGATCGAGGGTCCGCTCGAGAAGTTCGGGGGGTTTACACCACACTACGATAGGAGAATTAATTTCGGAAATTAAATAAAGCAAACGAAAGAAAAAAATCTTATTTCATATTTTCCTTTTGTCTTAGTGCCCCCGGACTAGTAAGCTTGACAGCTTTCATTCATGGCTTTAAATCGCTCATGGTGGTGTCAGAGTAGCGTGGAAGACAGAAAACAGCCGCGATCGTCTGCGCGGTTTGCTGCAGCCAATCAGAGTGTCCCGTTATACTTCTACCCTTTAGGTGTATCAAGTATTCTTTCAGCCACATTATTTTCTGGTTGCAGCCGATTCTCCTATCTAACTAGGTACTGTTAGGTATTCCTTTTCTTTGATAGAATAATTTCAACTTTTTCATGAAGTACCTGGGTGTAAAGACTGCTGTGTTACGAGGGAATAACCACCAACGACTCATCCGTGGATTCCTGTGAACCACGGGATATTAAAGCTGGCAGCCTTGGAAACTCACTTTATTATGACTAGAATCCTCCATTTGCTAGTACTAGTTATTCGCCTCTTTTTGACTTATCTCAAAGTTCAAGTTCAAGTTCAAGTTCCAAGTTCAACTTTCTCTCTTTGCTTTTTTCGCATCGTCCTGCCTTCTTCTCTCCTCCCGTAAGAACCACTCTATACTACTACATACCACCAATGAAAGATCATCGTCATCAAGACACCTTCCCCGGTAGTATTGCTATCGCCGTGCCCAGACCAAATCTCACCCAACATTATCACTACGTCCCCAGACCAAAATGGTCGGCTGCCGCGCAAGACGGAAAACCCAGACTTGAGAAGGGTCCCGGCAGGAAGTATTCCTGGCCTTTCTCCAGCTTCGGTCAACCTGCCCTCGCTTCTGTATCGACTGATCGACAATTATTAGTGGGGGCCAGCAATACGAGTACTACTACTAGTAGTACGACAGAGAGCGGGACATCCTCGTGGGAAGAGGATGCAGAAGAAGAAAACACTGAAACCAGCACATTACCCTTTACGGAGA
This sequence comes from Penicillium paxilli ATCC 26601, assembly GCA_000347475.1. Classification (NCBI taxonomy): domain Eukaryota; kingdom Fungi; phylum Ascomycota; class Eurotiomycetes; order Eurotiales; family Aspergillaceae; genus Penicillium; species Penicillium paxilli. The sequence continues at coordinate 233,068 of AOTG01000098.1, forward strand.
AATATGGTCGATGTCTTGAGATCATACACTATGGATCGAACAGCACGACAAGACTCCACGAGGAAAAGATATCCCAGGATAAACCTGAATACGGATCTGGACTCGGATTACCTTCGAAGCGCCAATTCGTCGCTGTGAAGGTCTACAGATTTGATATCCTGGACGACCCGGGCTTGAGCTCTCACCATCACAATCATCACCAAAATGGCACCCGACAGTCACCGCCACGGTGGTACCACTACTATAACCACCGCTGCACTCCAAAACACCTCTCAACCCTGCACCCAACTCACCCAAACATCCTGCAAATAAAAGAAATACTGCACAACGAACGCTCAGAACTCTGCCTCGTAACACCCTTCTGTGGCGGCGGCGATCTCCACGAACTGCTTTCTCGAAATGGACCCTTACCACGCGGCGAAACGGATTGTATCATCGCACAGATCCTGCGTGCATTGCGCTTCTTGCATGAGCGGAATACCGCGCATCGGGATATAAGGCTTGAGACTGTTCTCTTGACTTCTTCGGGTGCGGTTAAGGTTGCGGGCTTTGGGGATGGGCATGTTAGGAGGTTGTGGGGTGCGTCGAGGAAATTGGCAGATGCAGATGCAGATGCAGATGAACATGAGGAGGATGAGGATGAGACATCAAGATCACCAGTGGTAGATGGAGAGGTAGATGAAAGTGAAGAAACAGATCATCATCAAACACAATCACACTCACACTCAATCTGGTCCTTCCCTCTCTCCATCTCCGTCCCCTGGCATCTCCTCTCCCCATCAAACAACAGCATCTTGACACCCTTCAAAACACACCAAAACACTCACCCGCATGCACCATCAAACAAAGATTCTATTCCGGCTTCATTTCCTGGATTAAGTCTCCCCTATATCCCACCCGAAGGACTCCGCTACAGAATTCACACTTCCACATCATCGAGTCACGAACGAGGCCCAGGTTCCGAGCGAGCTCCCGGTCCAGATCCCAGGCCCGCAGATATCTGGTCCGTAGCCATCATCTATCTCGCACTAATATACGGCCGATTACCGTGGCGATGTACGCGTCCGGGAAGAGAAGATGCGCGGTATCTTGAGTATTTGCGGGCGAGGGGCGAGGAGGACGGGTTTGCGCCTGTTGAGGCGTTGGGGTGGGTATGTTCAATCTCTCCCTCCCTCCCTCC